>PVJD01014296.1:0-29737 GCA_004026545.1 Mormoops blainvillei | reverse complement strand
GGGCTTATACCTATAAACTAGGAGACCATGAATACCAATTACAGCAAAAAGAATAAGATATGTATTATTTTGCCAAGAAAATTACTTTTAAAAATATGTACTCTGGCATTTTCAAGATTAATTACACAATTATGCAGTTCCAAAGTGTAATCAGCAAAATTTTAAGCAGTGGTGAGAAACAGTGAGCATTTAGATTTACTAAAAACTCAAACCCTGACTTGTAATAAAACTAGCTTTACAAAATCATTGAAGTTCAGAGAATACAGCTTTTCCATAAAGATATTTATCAATGTTCTATCTGGCAAAGTCTTGGGATTAGGGGTAATTTAACAGTAGTAAAGAAATAATGATTGGAATATTGCAAAATACACGGAGTCCACACAAAGCCTGAATACTGAAAAGCCAAAAGAAACAAGGGTGTCTTATAAAGGGAGGCTGGGAGAAAAGTCATTTCCAGAAATGCTTTTACATTGCTTACTCAAAGTGCTGCTTTCACAAGGCAGGCATTAATGTGAATACAGAGGGACAGAAACCCTGGGTGAGAAATGAGCTTAGAGGTTCAGGAGTTTTCCACTCAGACCCTGTAGTCCTAAAGCTCGAAGCTGAAAAGCTGTAGGACACACAGTCCAGGTAGGTTAACTGACTCAGGGTATCCCCAGTCCGAAACCCATGTGACCCCTATACTGTCCCAGTGAATGAATGGTCACCTGTCTTCCATCACACCAAGGCCAAATCCAGAGTCCGGCAGCTCTGGTTATCAGAAAGCTCTTTCATTGCATTCAGCAGAAGCAACGTTCCTCTGCTTTTGTAATCACTGGCCCTAGTTCCAGCCCTTGGAACTAGTTCCAGCGTGAGAACGCCCGTTTGTCCGGAGCTGCTCTGACATTACTTGAAGACAGCCACCGAGCTCCCTAATGCCCAGGCTCTAACTCTTCAAGCCGCAGAGCTTCCACTGCTTACTTCAATGCTTTTTTTTTTTTTTTACCTTCCCCACAGTGCTAAAATTCCTAGAGACTAAGGCCTTGTCTTACTCATCCAACTATCCCCAAACCAGTTTCTGACATACAGCAGACTTTCTTCCAATAAATGTTGTACAGAAGAAGTTCTATAGCCTCTTAATGTCTGGGCCCCTCTCCTCTGATTATGCCCTTCATAAAACAAGGTTCATTAATATTGTTCTGTCTATACTTCAACTTCAGGCTTAGAGAAAAAGGTTTGTAAAGCCTAAAGAGCCCACATGGGCTTCCTACGGGTAGGCTGAAAGGGGCGCAGGGTCTGGAGAATGTAGCAGAGAATCTTACTCGCAAGAGAACCAAAGCGACCACTGATCTCGCAGGTGTCAGGTGTGAAAAAAGGACCAACAGAACTCAGGAAGCCCTTGGGAAGAGCTTGGTAACACATTCCCTGTGTTTGTAAGTCTTTGCTATATGTTTCCTACAAGAGTAAAGTTCATTCCCTTTGAATAAACTTCCTAAAGGTGTATCAGTGTGGGCAGAAAGAAGAAAGCCAAGGAGAGGCTTGCATTTCGTTCTGCTTGCTTGCTTCAGAGAGGAGAAAACCTTCTCCTCAGGGATAAAGGAGGTTTGGGTGGTCAGTGAAAACGGAGGAGGGGGGCTTCCCCAGGCTTGAGGTAAAGGAACAATATGGTATAAAAGCTATGCATTATGTCACAGAATTAAGTACAGATTTTATGGGTTTGTAACTGGGATCACAGTGCTTGTTTCAGATCAGTTTATTATAGCCAATCATCATGGTGTTTCAGAAGGATCGATGGAGGTTGGTGGCCAAAAAAGTCCAGGACAAACTTTTGGCCTTTCTCTTAGCTGACCCACCTCAGAAGTGAGGCTACTCCCCCCTTCGGTGTTATGTTAACTGATGGTAGAGAGGCTTCCCTGTTCTAGAAGCAAAATCTCAGAGGCTTAAACAATGAAAGCACCCTTGCATAACGCCCTCCTGGCAGCAGGTCTGAAACTCCGAAGGCACTCACCTGTGCCTCACCTATTCACTCCGCATAAATGGTAAGTACCTCGGGGTGGGCACTGAATCTTATCCTATGCTGTGTGATTCCTGGAACATAGACTCCTCATCAGCATTCAGCTTCTAACACATAATTCTTTCAGATTCTGTAACCAAAGCAAGATGGCATAACTAAAACATACAACACATGGTAAACATTGGGCATAGCTGCGTCTGCACGCTGAATTACTATAAAATTAAATGTGTTCTATACTATTGATGCCTGCTTATGAAGAGCCTAAACTACTGATTTACATGTATTTGGTATCAAATATTTATTTATATATTAAAAAGATCATGAAACATCAGAATCCACTGTGTGCATATGACCACACTGGGAATGGGAAGGAGTAAGAAAAAACACAGTCATGCCTCAATAAACTTACTATATTGATACTCACAACAATGATGCAACCTTAGCTGCTACTGAGGAGATGACTTTATTTTATACATTTTGTTAGTTTTATAAGTATGTTTCTGAATAGATTACAAATATCTAGTTTTTAAAATACTGTTAAGCCAGTGATACATAAGACATCATGTGCTCTACCAAGATCACATGTCTACCAGCGTCCACAATGAATGTACGCAAATAAACTATTTTGTATATATTTCCAGACAGGCAACAATAATTTAATTTTAAAGTTTTTATTCATGCTATGGTCATATGGAAAAATTGGTGGTTAGAAGACAGTGAATGGCTTGATAGATGTTATTTGCTATCCATTCTAGATCAGAGCTGTGAACATCTGGATAAAATATGCTTAGCTTGAAAATGAGTCACGGAATACAAAAATATCCAAAAACAATTATTTATTTACCATCTGTAATACTGTGAGGAAGGATGGGGAAGAAATTTGATTGCTGATACTAGCCTAATAATATAAAGATTTCATGGGGAAAATGAAAGAACGGTCAAAATGAAGACTGCAATGGCTGGAGACTTCCCTAAGAAGATATTTTCAACATAGCTTTCTTGAAAACCCCAATGCACCCCATAAAATAGCCTATATTACTTGAAAATACAAAATACCAAATGTTCCAGTTACAGATGGCCCTGGGAATAAAGACCTTCTGAAGCCTTGAGAGTGATAACCATAGCTGACAACCTTGCTGAGAGGTGGTTTAACCTCATGTTGAGCAGATGCCCTAGGGTTAGAAGGTCATATTTCCTTAATGGCTGATCATCTATCTTGTGTGCCTTGCTGGAAGTAAACCGAGGTATCAAACAGAAACTCACGAGACAGAGAATATGATTTAATAGCTTTAACCACAGGTCAATGATGTGAAGTCAAACATGGATGCCAGAAATCAGCTCTGATCGATCTTACGGGTCCATGTGACAAGACCCAAGCCTTCCAGTGTCCTATCATTATCCAAGGCACTGTGGTGGGAAAGAATTATGATGGGGGCTAAGAATATAGCCACGTAAGTTTTATCTTGGTTAATACCAAGAAGTTCTTTAATACTGGCAAGTCAATTCATTTCCCTGTATCTCAGTGTTTCAAAAAAGTGGAACATCTTCTTGCTCAAATCACTAAGTTTTTGTAAAGTTCAACCAACAATGTGGATACAGTATCAAGTCCCTGTGATATAAAATTGCACCACATAGAATGATGTTGTGGTCTTGATTCTAAGTAAGAGCATCAGTTTTCCAGATTTATGAATCGATTGTAGTCACCTACAGAGGAAAGCAGGAGTGTATGAGAAGCCCATTCTCCAATATTGCTGCAGGGAAACTGCAGTTATGTGAGGTTTCAACACTCAGATTTTGGAACTGGTATTCCAGTTGCTGTTCTTCAATTTGCAAGGGATTTATTTTCATTTAGTTTCTTTTTAAAATGTTTTTATTGATAGATTTTTTTAGAGAGAGAGAGAGGAAAGGAGACAGAGAGAGAGAGAGACTTTGATTTATTGTTCCACTCATTTATGCATTCATTAGTTGATTCTTGTATGTACCCTGACCAGGGATCAAACCTCCAACCTCGGCATATCAGGACAATGCTCTAACCAACTGACCTACCCAGCCGGGGCACTTTCTTAAGTTTCTTGAAGTCACAGTTAGGTAAATCAGTTCTTCTTTCTTGGAATGAAACTGGTCTAAATCTCTCTATCTGCTTAACGCTTTACAGGTTACTTCCCCTAAAACACCTTCACATGCAATGATTTGCCACATGACAAAGTGTGCAGGATGCAGAGCAAGGATTATTATTCACACTCCATACATGAGGAAAATTCAATTCAATTCATTTAAGTCAATTAAAATTAAATATCTCATTACCTTCAAGGTACACGCACTAACTGGATGGTACTGGATGGAAAAGCAGCACAATGAAGCCTATCACCACAGTCTAGTTAGAAAGACAACAACTAAGGGTGCTGTACAGTGACTCACTAAGTTTCTGTTGTATGAACCAGAAAGGTAAGATACCTAACAGAAGCTGTACGAAGAGTAGCAATGAGCCAGGACAAGGGCGATTACTTTGCACAGAGTTACATTCACTAGATTGTCAACAGCCATCTCCGCAGCCACACATTTTACACTGAAGAGATCTGTTCTAGATCATAAAATCGGATAATCCAAAAGCTAAACGTTCAGCAAGAGTACTAGATATGTGCAAAATTTTTAAAGTTTTATTTTTCTAATTAAATCAGTAATAATCATGGATGGCCAACCACAGATGAGGCTATGGTTGAGACCTGGAAGGATGAGTGTGATTTTCCACAGGCAAAGAAATTTTCGGGACGAGCACATTGGAGGAGCACATATGAAGTGCGTTTGGGGGCCACATCTGCACTGGTATTAAGCTAAAAAAAATGAGCGTTTGGCCTGTCACTCATTCCTGAATATGTGTGCGTGCCTAGCCACGGTGATGTGCAGGTTTCATAACACGTGCATAGGCTGCCACCTAATCTCCTAGCAGCTATTATGCAGCCGTATCAAAGATGTTGATCAGGCATTCTAACTGAACTTATTCTTACACGGCCTATATTTGTGTCATGAGTTTTTGCATACAATTATTTTGATGGGCTACCCTAGAGTCAGTTCCCTTTACTTTATCTTACAATTGCATTCATTTTTCATTCATCCCACAACAACGCTGTCTTCATTTATTCGGTGTGAAATCAGAAAGTTTAGTTTGAATAATTTTTATTTTCCTTTGTAAAAGTAGCGTCTTGAGGATAAGAAACTCCTTGAGTAGCACCAAAGACATCAAAACTCCACCATTCCAGAAATTACCCTCCAGCTTGAATGCAAATTGACAAAAGCAGACAGACTTACACTGACCCTGGCTCATAACTTCCTAGTCTCGAGTAGCATCCTAAACTGGGTCAGGGTCATTTTGAGAAAATACAGCTTTAATATAAATAAATATATACATGTTATAACGTAAAGTATTTTACCTAAATAGCACTGCTAATAAGCTACTTTACTCAGTAATGTCTCTCCTCCACTTCCAATAAAAATGCATTTCTTTCTGATTTTGGTAAAATTGCATGATTATTTTTGGCTATGCAGATGCAACCTTTCCTTTTTTGGCATATTTCCTCTTCTATGGATAGAAAGAAAATGAGATTTGAAATTATAACTGGGACTGAATCTCTTACTAATGGTGTGACCTTGAGAAAGTTACTTTAAGCCTTCACTTTCTCATATATAAACATATATTGACAGCTTGTAAAAATATTTTATATTTATATAAGTGTGCATACCTGTGTATACAGATATACATCGCAAATACAAATAACAATACTGAACACATATTTGTTTGCAGGATTTAAAAAGATGGTATAGTGGATTGTTCAGAAACTCTTAGCCTTCCTTCTCAATGCTGAAATGTACACTGATTGATCAACACAACTGATCAACTGAACAAAATATGTAATTTCTTTGAGTATTACAGAAATCTTTCCTGGTAAGGTTTTTGTCCTTGTTGTTTCTATTTAATATCAAATCAACACCTCTGTCATTTTTAATGGAAATCGCTGTCCTGATCCTGAATGTTCAACATTATCAGCAATTACGTGAATTGTAGAACTGCATCCAAAGAGAGAACAAAGGTTAAGGTGATTAAATGTAATCTTATTAAACAATGTCCCTCCAATATATATAATTGAATGTATTCATATAAAGGTTTTTTTATAGACCCAACCCACAACTCTGTAATGCTCGATACATTCAATAAAATTGAATTCAATAACATTCCGTATCAGTAGAAGTGCTCGTGTAACATTACTTCCTTCTTAGAACGAAAAGCTTCCCACTCAGCATGGCAGCTCATTACATTGTTGGCCATATCAGGTTATTAGGAAATACTTCTTTTCATTGAGCCCTATAGTCTTAGTCAGAAGTCCTGTGGGGGCACATTAGCTCAATTCATGCTTCATTAGGTCATCTAAATATGATATTTTTGGTAAAGCTCATTATTATGGTTCTTGATAAGAACATGAGCA
This sequence comes from Mormoops blainvillei, assembly GCA_004026545.1. Classification (NCBI taxonomy): domain Eukaryota; kingdom Metazoa; phylum Chordata; class Mammalia; order Chiroptera; family Mormoopidae; genus Mormoops; species Mormoops blainvillei. The sequence continues at coordinate 23,266 of PVJD01014296.1, read as the reverse complement.
AGGCAGATGCAGAAAGATGAGACATGCAATTAGGACTATGAAAAAATTTTCAAAGGCTGTATAATTTCACCATGTGTGTGAGAGGGAAAGAAAAATACAGACAGACACAAAGAAACAGAGAAGAGGAATTTAATAGAAAGTTGTAATAAATCAAAACCATTTTCACATGTTAACCCCATGTCTATCATTCTCTCCTCTGATTTCCTCCAGAATTTTTAACATTTTCCTACCATATGCTTATTACTTGGTATTCTTATAAGCTATTTATATTTCTCTCTCTCTCTCTCTCTCTAGACTGTGACTGCCTCCAGGATGAAGGTGGTGTCTTATTTTTTCCTTTGCATATGCGCCAATGCATGTTTACATGCCTGACATTGTAGGCATTCAATGTTGGCTGAATAAATGAATTAGATTTTCAGATACGAAATTGTCGGTATAGACAAGGAGATACTTATTTGTTATCATATCTATTGTACATGCCGGAAATGCCAGACAGGGACTCACATCTGAACAGGGGGCTGGATGCATACCTTCTCCGGTCCTTTTGATTCTGATATGCTCAGGACTAAGACACTAATATAATCATCATATGTTGCTATCCAATTTCTCAATAAATTTCTTGAGTCTAAGCCATACCATTAATAGAAACTGCCACAGTAAAAGAAATGCTACAACAATTTCACTCTGTGAAATGGAAAAATGTACACTTAAGCAACGAATTCTATTGCAGAAAGACCAGCACTATGTAATATATTTTTCTCTTCCTCAGAGTTGGCTACATTTGTCCCTACAATATGGCTGTTTCTTTGAAGTAGTTCAAAGTGTCCTTAAATCTTTTCCATGAGTCTCTCTTGTGCCTTCCTAGATTTGCTGCATCAGTGTTGAGTGGGTTTCTAGTTGTTAACTGATATCTTAGTTAAATATATTTTTTCTTCTTTGGATATTTGTGACAAAATCTTTTGTTTGCCAAATATCTGTTTACTTTTTACTTCTAACACACTGAAGAAGAGATAGAGACATAGACAGATAGGTAGATGGTTAGGTAGACAGATAATCTCCAGTATGTGTATGGGGATATATACATCCAAACCTCAAACGCTAAATAGAACAAAAATGAAAATATCTTCATATAATAATATATTTTAAATATCTTACTATTTTATTCATTGAAAAGTAAATAACTGATGAAGAATTATAATGAGTCACTCAAGGGAAGAGAAGCAATAATAGAAACAACAGGTGAACTATAATAACTCCATTTTTTTCATGGAAAAGGATACAGTTGAGTAATAAATTCTATTTTAGAAAGCACAGGACTTTCATATTAAAATTGTTTTCTTCTTTCTTTTCCCAGCACGACACTCTGCTTACATTTAGAGTTGATTACTTCTAATCGCAAAATTCCCATGTTGTGTGTCACATAGACACCTGTCCTTATTTCCAACACAAAAGTTTTCATAGGTAGCAGGTACATCAGGAGACAGTAATTTTGATGAGGCAGATAAGAAATCAATACAAATTTACATACATTATTAATTTTTTATCCCATATGTGGGTGATTAATTTCTTAAATTACACACAGAAACTTTGTCCCTGTATGTTATTCCTATTCTGTACATGATGGTTTGTCAAGCAGAATACTGCAGAAATGCTAAACTTAAGTTTGATATGGAAGATACAACACTTTGGAGCAAACATAGTGTTTAAAACACATGAGGGTTCTAAAATGTTTTATGTGCATAAAATTCTGTTTTCTATAGACTTACATGGTCATCTGAAGGCTTCATGAGCCTTGGGTTTTTCAAAGGCAGCAATGAGCCTTAAACTACCACGGAGCGGGGTGAGGTGCCAAGATTAGCTTCAAACTAGTAAATGAAATCTTTGTTATATGCATAAGAAGCCCCTGGAGGCGCCTTTTGTGGTTCTTTAAAGCTGACAAGTTGTGTGTGTTGGGAGAGGTGTGAGTATCTGGCCCTCCTTAATAAGCAATGGTAGATGGGGATTGGAGTCAACCTACTACTCACCCCATAGTAAGTAAAACAGCTGCTGCTGTGCTGGGAGACTCAGTGAAAGCAAAGGAAATAAAAGCCTGAGAAAGCTGGAAAGATAATTTGTTAAAATTTCTGGGTACCTCTGGAACCTTCACAGTAGACTATGTCACCACAGATAGGTCACTTCCTCTCTTTGTGCCTCTTTCTCCCAACCATGAAAAAAATAAAGCAATTTTCCTAGATGGTGCTTAAGTCACCTTACAATTCTAACAACATGCGAGTTATACAAATCATACCCAAAATACATTATGCCGACAGCAATTTTTCTTCACATGTAATCCACTTCCATCATCGCTTGTGGCCATGAACTGCCAAGAACTGAGTGTAAATTAGCGACTTTATGCATAAAAATTAGTTATCAGAGAAATGTGAGCATTTCCTTAGAAAATGTAACAAAACTGATTTATTTAAACTAAAAAGTAAGTGGAGGCAGGGGCACGAAAGGGGAGTGTCTGGGTGATATCGGCTCTTGAGAGACAAAGCCTAAGTACACAGTAAGAGAACACGAAGGGGCGCTAATACTTCTCACAGCTGCTAACAGTCGTTATCCCAGAGACGGACGCCCCTCTTCACCCTCAGAGTGGTGGCCTGTTGCTGGATCTCTCTGGGGATCTAGCAATGTTTAGTTATCTAGAAGCAACATTCTACTTTCAGGGTTTTGTCAAATGCTTGACATATCTACAGGAGCGTTATCCTGGCCAGAAATGAATTCTGACTCTGCTTGGCACCAACGCTATAGCCTTCGTTGACCTATCTGCATGTCTGTTAACTGCATCATGGCAGTTGTTTGCAGAGATTTGGTGAGAAACAGAACTAATGTGTGTGAAGCTCCCCCACCGCCCGCCCCACCCAACCCTCAGCACAATGCTTGGGCACTCGAGAGAGTAATAGGGAGTTCTGATTTTTAACTGCTACCAGCAACCAACCTCAGAGTCAGTAAAATATATGCCTCAAATAATTTCTATCTGTTGTTATTATTCTTTAAGTGACGTGAGGAATTAAAATACCATAGATGATAGAGTCCACTGATAAGGGCCCTTTTGACATAAACAGCGATTTGGTTATTGACTTATTCTTTGACCGAAAATAATCTAATTCAACTTTAGCTTCTTATCTAGCAGTTCACAGATTCAAGAATCTCACCTCACATGAAAAACCAAGAAGACAGGGCAGGTACCGACATCTCTAGGTTGTAGTCGGCTAAATAAGCGGTCGGGAAAGGTGATTCGCTCAAGGTCACACAGGAAACAGGAAGCCAGGGTGGAGCTAAAACCTAGGTTTCTGGACTCCAATAGGGCACTTATTGATTTGCATTATGATACCTAATTTTCTGGGCTAATGCCTGCCTTTCTTGTTCTTGCCTGTATGTGGAAAAAAACAGATTAACTGTAATAACCATCTTCCCCAATATGCAAAATAATGGCGAGGAGTCAACAACTTAATTCACATCAATAAATCGCCACATACACACACACACAACTTACTCTAAGATAGTAAGATAATAAGAAATTTGGTTATTTTAATCTAGGTTTTCATTTGGTGATATTTGTTAAAACATAAAAGTTATTTCTTGTGTGACATCTTACTCCAACACCAAATGACAGGGAGTTTATTAGTGACATTTTATAAGACATGCACTCATTTGCATTAGGAGCTGCTGCAGCCCAAGCAAAATTGGAAATAGAACATATCTGCCATTAAAAGAAAGGTCAAAATCGGCTATTCACCAGAGGAATTTAAATTTTTAAATACTATAGCACAGCCAAGGTGGCAGTGGAATATTACAGGTGTGAAAAACAAAAAATTTCATTTACCATGCAGAATTTAGAAAGCAAATGAGCAAATACATCTGTGGCAAATGGAGAGGGTGTATCACTCCTCCTCACCAAGTAAAATAAGCTTATTATTCACGCTGAATTTTACAGTTCTCAAAATCTAGCACCTCGTACAGTTGCTGACAGCAAAACTAGAAAGTGAGACTAAAGATAATTGGCTATTACAGTATAAATCATTTGGGAACACAAAAGGTTTTTCTTTCCTGGTTTGTTTTTGAGGTTATTAGGACTCAAGGCAATATGATAATTTTACAGAATTTATTTCTTGGGTGTTCCTTCCACATAATATTTTAGTCAGAGGGTAAAGGTTATTTTCCTTGAAAGACTGGGTTTAGAAACATTTTTTTCAGTTGCTGTGCATTTGTTTTGTTTCTGTGTTATACCGTGTATTGCAAACATATGGTCAAAAGCAGGCTGCAGAGACTGATAGCAAAGGTGCTTACAGGCTAACGAGGCAAACCAGCAGGTGTGTGAGCCCTGCCGTGGAGTCACTAAGCAGATTAGAGGTACAGACTTGGGCTCTATTCATAGACTTTTCTATGAGGGCTATTCTGCTACAAAAAAGAGGAAAGCAAAGTCATGCAAATAAACCTTCTTCCCAGCCCACAGAGAATTTGTTTGAAAATGACTGGTGATGGTTCAAAACTGTTGACCATTTTAGAGGTTCAAAGTCACAGTCCTCTAAGTTTGGGGCTTGGAATTAATGTCTGCAAAGAATGTTACTTTTCTCATCTAGAGGAAAAACACAGAAAATAAAGATAATGTGAATCTATAAACACAATCATATACTATCCCCATAAATATATCCCATGAGACAAGAAGAGTAAATTTTTAGTAACTATGATTTATAGCTATATTTTGTCTATGAGCTTCTGGTAACAGATGGTGAAAAGAAATAGAAAATTAGTGTGTAGATTCATTTTTTAAAAGGAGATATGACATGAAATCAAGAAAGGCTGAGCAACCCATTTTAGATGTATTCATCTAGGCTTCTATAAGAGTATGTTAATTAAAATAATATGCCTTTCCTAAGAGAAAAAAAAATGGCATGACTTCGGTGAGATCCTCGGTGGTGAGATTATTTATCCTTAACTGGAAGAAATATGAACTCTGGGAACCAACCTGAAAAATCCTTCTGCGTCTCTCCAGCCCATTCCTGCTGCCTCCAGTTGCCTTTACGATCATGGGCTCTCGTGTAGGTGCTCACACTTCAGTGGTTGGTCTATAAGCTGGGGATTCCTGGTTTTCAATCATCGGTAAGTTGCCACGCATCCCTACTAGAGATGATGCGCTGCTTCAGGTGGTCAGGTCCTAGCTCCTCGGAATCACCTCCTAGGAAAGCACTGCACATTGTGTAGAACTGAGACGTAGAAGGTATGCCTTACAAAACCTGCCTGCCTTCCCCGTTTTACTAGAAATTAATTATACATTTTTATTTCTCTGTGAATAAACTAATATTGGTTTTTACAAATCTATCAGTTTGAATTAAAACAAAGTCCAAAAAACAAAAAAGATAGGGAGTTTGAACTATGTCTTCACCCCCTTGATGTTAGTGATTTCTTATAGTCCATATAAAAGATTTGAAAAATCCAAATAATACAATGTATAAGGGGAGAAAATGTTGGGTGTGTACTCAGGAACTACTGACAAAAGTTATTCAGTATGTGCCTGTCTGCAAAATTAAACACACCAATAAGGTCTGTTGGTGGAAAGGGAACCAGGTTGAGCAAGAGTTGTGTGCTGAGCAGAAATGGGCCAACTGTGGAGTGGACCACCTAACGAGGCAAGGATCTAGGTGAGTAGGTTCAATATACACGGTAGGTGGATCCTTCTCTCTTTCTTCCTCTCTCAGTAATAAAGATGCATAAGTTACATATTTTCCTCCCCCAGATCCAAGAAGAACCAAGATAAGATCAAGATAAAACTACTAAACCAAAGAGTGTGTAGTATGATGGAAGAAATGGAAAACAGCAAGGAAGAAAGTTTTCCTAGAGGCTCAAGAGGAAATGAAATCTGCACGAGGTTCCCCAAATGTCAGCAGGACCACGGGCAGATATTTCAAAGCTGAACTCACACCCTCGTAAAGGCTGGTGTGGGTTCAAAAACTGATGCTATTGATGCCCTAACATGTTCCACAAAGGACTCGGACCTGCGTCAGTGTCACTGCTTAAAACCAGCCGGTGCTTGGTGTCTCCCACTGTTAAAAGCATGTGGTAGAAACTACTGTCAAAGACAGATGAGGCTGCACCTTGGCACAAGCTGCCTGGTGACCAGGAATGAATCACACCTGCCACTCTGGCTGTGATCTCAGTGTCACTAACATGCCATTAAATTACCTAAGTCTGGACCACAGCTCAGGGACCCAGTGGAAGCAAACATAAAATTGCTAGATGGTGAGCAGTGAGCACTGAGGAAGAGGAAGATTTTTTTTTTAAGGTTTTAATCCTCCCCAAAATCAGCTTATAAATAAAAATTTAGAAAAATTAAATATAGGAAAGATAGTCAACATCAACATTTGGAACATTTTTTCGGAGGCAGTGAATCGTATGGGATAATCTAATGAATACTATGGAAGAAATGTTTAGAATGTTTCCTTAAATAGAACAAAAAAGTATGAAAGAAAAACAGACAGAAATAAAACAAGAACATGTGGGTAAATAACCACTCAGAGGGCTTAGAAATGGAAAATATGCATGTAAATGAAACTCAGTAAATGAGGAAAGCTGTAGACTGACCACAAAGACAGAATGAGCAGAGGGAAGGGAGTGCTAATGAATGCGTCCAGATGGATGTGAAGTCAGATGGAGAAAGACAAGTGCAGCGTCTTCTCTGGTTCTGCCGAGAATTCTTGGGAACCTTGGTGATGCTGTGTTTCCTCAACTTGTGTGACAGCTCTCACTTGACCTCTCTGCCTTCCTACCTCCACAGCCCCCACCTTTGTCCCTGCCAAAGTCACATCTAATGCTCATAGACTGAAGTCTCTTTTGAGACTGAAGAGCTCAAAGAAGAGAAAAGATATCCTTTGCCTTTCACACATGCTCCATCTAGAAGGTTCTAGAAGGAAGTGTGGGCCCGTGTGGATGCCCAAGCTGAGCACGGGGAGAGTCCTGAGCTCCTTGGGACTAGGTGGGAGTGGGAGTGCTAGGGGACACTGTGTCCAGCATCGAGCCCTTGCGCCTTCTCACTGGGTGCTGTAAAGTCAAGGTAGGCAGAGGTGATGGTGTGCCATGGGCGCTGGGAGGTGAGAAAAGGGCCTCGCTATGTCCCTAAAATGCTTCCACTGTCTCTATCCTTTCCTTAATGTGCTTTTACACACACCCTGTTTCTTATCCTGGAACTAAACCACTCACGTCTCACTCTGGGAGACATCATCAGACATCAGTTTGACAAAGGGACCCAAAGGGAGTGAAGGGTCTGAGTGACAAGGCACTCTAATCCGGAAGGATATAAGCAATTCCCTGAATCCCTCCTTCTCTTCTTGGCACAGATGGCAGGGAGCCTCAGGAACATTGTCAGAATATCGGTAGTTTGGGGCTTTACGACCGGCCACACTTCAGTGACCCTGTTGTCATTCTGTTCCATGAGGCTGTCTGGTTTCAGGGCAAAAGCTGTTTGCGGGTGGTCACAAGTCCTGAGTTGTCTCCCCAGCTCCGGCACACACCCTAGGGACTCAGTGGTGGAGTCACTTCTGCCTCTGAGACTCATTTTCCTGCTCTGTGCAATGAACGATGGATTAAGTCATCCTAATGATCTCTCTTGCTCTACTCGCTCCCTCAGGCTTCACTGATTAAAGAGCAATGTGAATCGACTGAACACCTTTGCTGTTCCATTGAGTCAATTAATCTCTGTATGCTCAGACGAAATGGTGACAATTACATCTTTCTCATAAAATGGGGGTTTCACTATTTACGCTTATTCGTCAATGATAAAACAATAAAATTCCTGAAACATTGTGACAGAGTTCTTCACAACCATTTCGGAAAAGGAAGTATTTTAGATTGCCCAGGACGTCTGAAACTGAAGCCGGGTCATCATTACCAAAGCCACACTAGCCCTGCAAGGGGGTGGGCACGCACGGGCACGTGGCTCAGATTCAAAACGCATCACAAGGATCCCTGAACTACACTGCAGATACACTGCAGAGGGAGAAGATAAGAGCAGTGCCCTAAAGGGTCGAAGATTTTAGGCTTCCTAGAGAGAATGCTTTTGTATTGTCTGTCTGTCATATCTATACTTCTCATAGTATGTGTGTATATGTACACAGACATATTTATATAGACATAGCCTTAATCCTTTAAGATTTATAATATGCATAAAATATTTATTAATACAAATATATAATTTCCCCTTTCTCTGTCCACAGGATTCCAAGATTTCTAACTGTCTCTGATGTTTGTAAGTCCAGTCTCTTCCAGCACAGACCTGGCTGATTTCTTTAGCTCCAATCCATGGACGTGAGTGAAATACATTAGTACAACTACGTCAACAAATAATTTCACAATTATCAAGCAGCATTTTTCCCTCAAAGCTCTCTCTACAACCCTATCTCTTGCCACAGAAAAGCAGCAGAGCACGTACAAAACCTCATGCCTCGCTGGGGTAAAAATACAAAGAAGCTTCACGATGATTAGGCAGAGTAAATTTTCTTGGGTTTGTGATTTATATATTGTGCTGGGAATGTTCTTTTAATAGTCAAATAAGTGCAGTTTGTGTACAAACTTCTTTATAGGTCCCACCGAAAACAGGAGTGACTAAGCCTGGACTACACGACAGGCCCTGTGGACATCTCCATTGTATTTGCAGGGTGAGCTAAGAAATACCGACCACACAGAACGTGCACTAGGATTAGTGAGACGTCTGAGAAACCAATGACTACAAGCCTTCTGGAGAGTAAACAGTGGCCTGCTCCTGTGACAGGATGCCGCAGGCAGGCCTCTGACAGTTTCTTTTAACTATAATTCAGACGTCCCTGATAGGGAAGTGATAACACGGCATCATATTCCAGGCACTAAGAAGGTGAAAGAACATCCGTTCGATCTTACCGTTTAGTCCTATTTGGGTGCAGACCGTTTACCACAAGCAGCTACACTTATCAGTCAATTCTTTTTCCTGAAATCGACAACACTCAAACATCCCCCAAAAGGCTCATTTAGTTCCTGCTGATGCTACTGCAGGGCACAGTGTGCATTAATTGGCTTCATTAATTGAGCAATCATGGTAATAGATTGTCCATAACTCACGCACAGGTTTTGTGGAATAGAATTATTGTTTAATGCCTGACTTCTCTGCTTTTCTTCCTCATTGAGGAAGGAAATAAAGCACATTTGCAGTCTGTGAGTCCAGTTTTGCCAAGTGTCCCAGGAGAATCTAAGTTTGGACAAAATACCTTATCCCTGTAAGTATTAGGCTTTATCAACAACAACAACAACAACAAAAGTTGATGGGTTTGGGGCCAATTAGGCTGGTAAATCATTATCTAATAGATGTAAATTTATTCACCCTACGTTTATTCCAACAAAATGCCACTTAAGTAGTTTGAAAGATCGTGTCCAGTGTCAATGTTTTAGGGTAATCTAAGGATGAGAAAAATACTCAAGTAAGCTGTCCAATTAAATGTTGGCAAGCCCTGGGCACGTATAGTCAAAGACGTGGGGTGGAGGAGGTAGGGGTAGAAACTGAGAGCATCTAGTATTACAGGGCCCCAGGGAACAGGCCCGTTCATTCGCAATGGAAGCCAAGGTTCAAGGCTGAAAATCTTTTTGGGAGAGATTATTGTATTGCTTCACAATAAGAAAATGAAATCTTCCCCGGCAGCTGTGATATAGAGACGAGGGAACGGATCCTAAGCACACGGGTTAATTCAGCAGGGGGAGAAAAGGCAAAGAGAGGGGAAATGGCTAACGGGATCACCGAGGGCTGCGGGGACAGTGCCTGGGAGGTATGAGTGCAGCCACTGCTACCTGCCATCCCTCAGGCAGGGACACAGGGACTGTTATCTTCCCCTCCTTCCAATCCACTGGGGTCGGCTCTGCAGCCATCCATTGGCAGGGGCAACATTGAGGTCTGCAGCGTGGGCTGAGTGAAGGGTCATTCTGTACCCAGGGGTGGATCTGTCAACATAGCCAGGTGACTGGGCACGGTCGCGATGTGTTCTTTCATTGGACAATCCTGACGGACTAACATGCATAGGCAGTATTCACCAGTCAATGGACACCCTAGATGCTGAGCCAGAACTGTTTCCTATCTAGTTTCCTAAAACCAGATGCTCAGACATATGGAGACTAATCAACATTATTTCATCAGATCTGTTTGTCAGAGTCACTATCTGTGGCTTTAGCTTAATAAAAGACAGCATAGATCCCTGTTTACAAGATGGATCAGGAATTTTTTTTCTATTAAAAGCCTTTAATCCATAAGAAAAGCAAAGCTAATCAAGAGTCAGAGGTAAGTAAAAAGTTGTATCTTCCTTAGATAAATATATTTGCTTTTAGTACTTAATTTAAATATATTTAATAATTAAATAGATTATATAGGGTATTTTAAATTACATATTAAATTTACCAGGTTAAATGACTCTTCTTCCAGTTAGAAAAAGAAAGATAAATCTTTATTCCAAGGGACAGCAAATAAATATGGAATAAATACAAAACACTAAATATAAATAAGTTATAATTTCCTTCATTGTTATCTGATACAGAATAGATATGATGCACTGGAAAGACAGAAAAGAAGCAAAAAGAGAGATCAAAATGAGGAGGTAAGTAGGAATAAAGTACAGAACTAGGAATCAAAATAGAAACAAGCAAAAGAGACTACAGGAGAGGAAAGGGAGAAACTAGGATGCTTAGGGACTTAGAGAGAAAAACACCAAGACAATTTAGATGACAACATGCAGAGTAAAATAGAGGTACCCAAAGGAAGAGGGAGAAATATAGAGCAAGCAATAAAGAGACAAAAAATTGGGCTGCTAATGCAATAAATTCCTGCTTTTCATCATAGAGTGTGTTGCTCACTTGCACTACAAATCTTTAAATACCTTGACACCTTCACTACGCTAGGGAAGAAATATTATTGGGACTTGACTTATTATTTATTTATACGTGCAACAAATAATAATCAAAGTCTCATGGATGAGGCATTGTTCCAGGCACCGCTCTGAACAAGGTAATGCTAATGCCTCCTGCGGTTTATGTCCAAGGTGAGCAAAACTTAAACGGCAATAATATTACTGTTGGTAACCCCACCAAGCACAGTCAAGAAAGAGCAGTTCCTCAAAGAAAAAAGTATGTGCCTATGTCTATAAGATCAGAAGAATGGGGGATGCTGATCAAAACAACAGGGGTCTCATGTGTATGTTATATAAACAAATAAACCTGAGGCAGAATGTCTATGTAATTGGGTCACTAAGAGGCCTAAAGAGAATTTCAACCCAGATATGGCTAATATAGTCAATTTCACACCATCAGAGTCTCATATTTGAAGAATAATGGCTGAAAATTTCCCAAATTTGGGCAAAGACATAAATCTACATATTTTACAAAGCTAAGAGAACCTCAAGTAGGGTAAACCCAAATAAGTCCATTCCAAGACACATTAAAATTTAACTTCTGAAAAATAAAAACAGAGACAATATCTTGAAAGAAGCCGGAAATACCAATTCGAATTACAGAGATTTCTCATCTGGAACAATGGAAGACAAAGAGAAGTGGTACAATATTTTCTAAGTGCTGAGAGAAAAGAACTGTTAACTGCAAACACCATATTTTGCAAAGCTATTCTTCAGGAATGAAGGGAAAATAAAAATATTCTCGAATTAATGAAAACTATGAGAATGTGTTACTTAATGGACCTACTCATAAGGAATGGTAAAGGGAAATTCTTTAAACAGAAAGAAAATAATAAAAGATAAAAATCTTACAACACCAAGAAGAAAATATTAACAATGAAAAGAACCAAAGTGTGGTTAATAATTATAAGCCAAGAATAACCTAAATAGACTGTTTCTCCTGTTGAGTTTTCTAAATCTTACTTGAGAAACTGAACAAAAATTATAACACCATCTGTATTGATCAGCTTGGGCTGCCATAACAAAATACCGTAGACTGAGTGGCTTAAATAAGTGCATTTTCTCACATTTCGGGAGGCTGGAAAGTCTAAGATCAAGCTTCCAGCAGGTTTTCTGGTAAAGACTCTTTCTGGCTTGCAGAAGTCCCCCTTCCTGTAATGTCCTCCCCTGGCCTTTTCTTGGTGCATGCTTGCATGGGTGGCTGGGGGGTAGGTGCTGAAGAGGGAAGGAGAAGCAGAGAGAGCTCTCTCATGCGTCTTCTTATAAGGACACTAATCCTATCTGATCAAAGCCCTTATGAACCCGTTTAAACTTAATTATCTCCAGAGAGTCTCTCTCTCTCTCTCTCCACACACAGCCACACTGGGAGACACAGCTTCACATATGAACTCTGGAGGGACACAATCAGTGCATCTAAAACTCAAGACAATGATATTTCAATACTGGGGATGGCAAAGGGACCTAAATGAAAGGTGTCTGTGCTACACTCAAAGCAGTGTAATACTGATACCAGCAGGTTGTGATAATTCACATACATACAGTGTTACACCCAACAGCAGCCGCTAAGAAAACTGTACAAAGCAATGCACACAACATTAAAAACATACCCAGGTGGAATCCTAAAACAGGTTCAAGTAACCACAGTAAGACAAGAAAAAAGAAACAGGAAACAGAAAGAAAACAAATAACAAAACAATTGACTAAGGCCCTAATGTATTAATTTAAATGTAAGTAGTATAACTGTACCAATTAAAACGGGGGGAGCCTCTGGCAGGGAGAAAATAAAGAAGGTTAAAAAACAAAAACAAGATCTAATTCAACCTGTGCTATCACGCCTACCTCGTACTACCTCTCTGAAATCAATCGGATTGTGCCTCTTGCTATTTATAATGGGGACATCAGATAAGGGCCCCAACTACAGCTTGGACAACTTGCACTCGGTTGCATCGAATGGCAGCGACACTCCGAGAAGTGCAGACTGAGTATCCAGGTTGTCCATGTATGACATCAATGCACTCCGCAGTAGGGCAAAACAGAAGGCAGTTGTCCTTGACCTGATCTTTAAACACAGCTGATGTGACAGTAGAATCGTCATTACTTCACAGTCTGGCAAATACAGCCTCCAAGGTTTTCATCCCTCCCTTCTCTCAAATAAGGCGGTACGTGTCAAAGAACGCACATCAGCTCACTAAGTAAACAGCAGCCTTTGACACGCCTTACTCCAGGGGTCGGCAGGTCTGCAGCAGGGATGCATGAAAAAGACTCATGGGAGATAACAGTGGAATGAAGGCACTTGAGAGACCACCAATGTACAAGTGAGTTTTTCCTATTTTGAAATTAAGAAAGTTATTATTATTATCCAAGCAGGCAACAAAAAGAAAACTAACCATTATTGCGATGACTTCATGCCTTTACACAGAGGTGGAGTATTCTCAAAGAAGTATGAGAATTTTTCATGCCAGGTCTATATACTTTTCCAGAGGAAAACTGTTAACTTCTTACACTCTTAAGAAAAGATGATGATCTAGAAATTGTAAAAAGGGCTCGCAGACATAGAAGTTGTATAATGAAGTAATGAAGTACCCCAAGGGGGGATTCGAAAATGAAAGTACTTCTCATAGGGAATCACGATTTCCTCTTAACTCTTCCTCTAACTCACTGTGAAACACGGGGCAAATCACTCGTTCTCCTAGACCATGAAGAAATAATGGTAAGGGTATTCTGAAAAATCAACGGATGGAAGTGGCTTTAGAAACCTCAGGGAAAAAAAATGCCTTTCAAAGCACTTATAGTTTTATAAGAAAAGTAAAACAAAAATAGGTATCTTTTATCGAAAGATCCCCAGAGCAGAAAAAAAAAATCGTTTTATAACTGTGAGCAGGCTGAAATGTGCAATGTCAGGTTTCCAGATAAGCTGAGAAATGGCACAGAAGTAGGGCCCCAAGAGCTTCCCAAAGGCCTCCAGCCACAGTGTATCAGGAGAGGTGAATTGCCAGGAATTTGTATTGTTTGACAACAGAAAAGGTGGTTCTCTTATCTACAATGAATCGATGCAACATGATTAAAATACAAAAATCATGTGCTCCTCCTTTGTTCCTACATCAAGGGTTCTCTCTCTGAGACTGTTTATGGTTTTCTGAAGATTAAAGAGAAAGTCAGTGTCTAAAAAATCAGACTAAAAACCAAGAGTATGTTTTCACATTTTCCTTCCAAGGTTGGGCCAGTTATATCATGTTCAGAAGTGGAATACTGAAAAATAATAATAATATGCCAATTATACCTCAATAAAAATAAATAAAAAGATTAATTATAGCAAGGCTGAATTCTTCATCATCTGTCATTGATAAATGTGTGTCTTTTCATGCTTCTCTAAAGTCAAAGGCTTGCCCTTTCTCCAAAGAAATCAAGGATGTTTATCATGACATTGATCAATCAAATCTGTTAAAGCAAAACTAGTCATCTATTACCTTATATCATGTTTCAGAGGCTGTTTTTGACCTTGAGAGTTTTGATCATGTCTTTCCTAAGATATAAGGAAAATATTCAGTGTGGTCAGGAGGTGGTTCTGGTAGCATCTCCACTATCAATCAGCTAAGTGGCCTTGACCGCTCTCTTAGCTCTGTGGTGTAACACACATCGTAGCTTTGATGAAGTGTGAGCTGTTGGAGAAATCCGTCTGGGAAGCTGAGAGGCACAGTTTAAATGGCAACATGAGAAGTAAAACAAGTTGATGTGGGGTAATGGAGATCTTTACTAGTCATGCCAATGGTCTTAAAAGAAAAAGAGACTCAGGTCAGTACTTCTACTTCTACCCCTCTTATTTCAAAAAGGAAATTTATACAATTATTTTTTAGAAACTTAAACAGCACAATTTTTAAGTTTGAAATATTATTCTACTCAAATTATTAAAATAACTAAAAGCAAATAAAATAATACAATGATCAAGAAAAACAAGAACTAGAAAGAATACCTAAAAATCAGAAACTAAGGGCAAAATGATTAGAGTATCTTCTTAGTTGGTCACCTAAGACTCTGCGTTATTTTATTCACAGGGAAGGTAGATTATAATCAATAATGGGTCAGTGTTTGCTTTGTTGGCTATATTATTGTTGTTTTTGCAAACATGTCAGCGATTACAATAATTTAAGTGAAATCTATTTTAAAAATCTAATGTGTCACATTTAATTAAAAATCACATTGCTTGTAAGAGACATTTGAAATTTATGAGAGAAAGATAAAAATACAAGATGTGTAAAAGCAAATATAAGAAAGACAATAGTGGTAAACAAGTTTCAACAGAATTTGGGATATAAAGCAATAGAGCAAAGAGAACGAATTAATACTAATCACTGGTTCAATTTACAACAAAGATAGGAATCATAAGCTATGTGAGAAACAGCATGGTTTTGAAATATATATAGCAGCTCTTTAGACTTTTAAGAAAAAAATAACCAACATACAGTATTGAAGAATTTTACATGCTACTCACGGTGCTTAACACAGTCATCAATCATGATGTACAAAATGAGATTTAGTCAATAGGAACCTATTGAATGCTGTCCTTTACAAAAAAATATACATCCTTTTCAAGCGTCCATGGAATATTTATAAAAATTGATTGAACACTAACTGGAAAGCAAAGAGACCTCAATAAACTCCTGAAGGCAGGTACTGTAGAGACCACATTCCAACAATGCCATCAAACAAATTTTAAATTAAAAATCCAAATGCTGAGAAATATTAAAATATTTGAGGCCAAAGAGGAAATTCAATAGAATAATAAATAATTCAAAAAATAAAAAGAATAATATTACTCACCTAAACTTAAAGGCTGGAACATAAGTTATACTTATAAATATATTAGAAACAGTAAGGGAGAAAGGAGGGAGGGAGGGAGAAGAGGAAAGAAAAGGTAGAAAAGCTAGGCTACTTGTTAGATTTAAGAACCAGTAAATAAATAAGTAAAATCCTAAGGGAAACAGCAATGAAAAACATTTAAATAAGGTGCAATTAAGAAATTAAAATATCAAAGTTTATTTTTAAAAATCCAACAACTTGTTCTTCGAAAAATAACAAATAAAAATAAACATATAGCTCTGGCAAATATAACTCAGGAAAAGGGGCATTCGTTCAAATAAAGTTTGATAAAAAGTCACAGAACTCATGTGGAAGCCGAACCAGGATCTGTCATATAAACTGTCAAACCAAACCAGATTACAGATTACTTGAGAGTCTGCCATTTCTAACATATCTCTTTACTTTCCACATAAGACTAAACAGCTTTTAAAAATAAAACAAACAAAAAGCTGTGCTGCAGATCTTTTTTAAGAACCCAAAACAGAAATTTTTGTAAGAATCTGCTTTTGCTAACAGCAAAGGTAGCGCCAGCTTTTATTAATACACTTAGCAACTGAGAAATCTTCTAGCTGTCTACAGTTATCAGTGTTGCACAGCCTCTTCAGAGGATCTCCTGCCAAGAGCTTTATTTGGCCAACTAAGACTCTGCCCTATTTTACTCCCAGGGAAGACAGGTCATAATCACTAATGGATCAGTATTTGCTTTTTTGGCATTTTTGTTGTTGTTTTTAGCATAACACACTCTTTATCTTTACTAAAGGAAAGCTTTTCAGAAAAAAATACCTCCGATCAAGTCACTTCCCGGGTACAGATAAGAAGCGTCTTCCGTCACGTTGATGAATATTTCAGTCTGGCTTGGAAAACTAGGCCTGATGGAAAGCCACAAGGTGGGTCCTGCTGCTCATTCTTTTATTCAGGTGTGTGGAGTTAAAATTAAAAATCATTACAACATTTACAGAGAAAGGAGCAAGACTGTGCCCTTACAGGAGAGTGGGAATGTTTTCCAAACCAGGCCCATCTGAACGGTTTGCATATCAAAACAATGTCTCCGGTAACACCCAGGCCAGCCTGGCCCTTTGCATGGTCCTCCAAACACAGGTCGTGAGTCGATGTACTCCCCTCTCCCCCCACCGCAAAAATAGTAGACGACTCAATAAACATAGAAAAGTCAAGTGCGTTCCAATTTAAACCAAAACAGAACATTAGGACTTAGTTAAGCTTTGAGAGGATTAAGATTTTTTCAAAGGCATATCTTGAATACTTCTTTTAATAAATAATCATTTCAACGACTGAATTATTGACAGTATGAAAACCTAAAATGCAATAAATCATTCGGTTGCTAACATGGATTTAGATCCTGAGACTTGAAAGCAGAAATAAGTCCCCAGATCATTACCTATCTCAACTGATACTATCCAGGCAAATCAATCACTGTTTCTAAAGTGGTTTGCTTGTTAGTTTGTTCTGGGGTTTTTTTGTTTGCGTAGTTGTTTTACCCAAGAGGTATCTTCAGATGTAGCAGAGGCCAGAAACCAAAAACAGTCAACTCAAAGGAGTTCTGAATCTGGCAGCTCGTGTTGCCTTTAATGCCTTGTGAAAGGGTAAGCAAGATTTATAAAGATAACCTATTATTCCTGGACGCTGCTTTCAATGAAAAGATCATTGGTATGATCATTAATAAAGCCGCATTCTGCCAAAGAATCCAGAAATTAATCCACCGTTTCTGTGTTGTCCAATACGGAAGCCACCAGCCATACGTGTCTGTATAAACTTAAGTTGGAATTAATCGAAAAGTCAAAATTCAGTTTCCTTCGCTCATTAGTCACATTCGAATGGTTTGTGGTTACCATATTAGACAGCACGGATGGAAAATATTTCCATTGTCACAAAAATTCCAACAGAAATCTGCTTTAGATGGAGAAATGAAGGTAGACTGGGCTTTAAAAAAATTGACCAAAACTTCTCTTACGATGTTGTGTCCCCACTTTTCTAAAGAAGGATAATTACTAATTAGAGAAATGGCACTGTTACACACCAGGTCTCATTCTGCTTTTCTTCACACCCTCCCCCAATCCGGAATGCCCTCTCCAATCTAGCCATCATTCAAAACCACTTTAGGGTCTGTCTCT
Source organism: Mormoops blainvillei (assembly GCA_004026545.1). Lineage (NCBI taxonomy): Eukaryota > Metazoa > Chordata > Mammalia > Chiroptera > Mormoopidae > Mormoops > Mormoops blainvillei. The sequence continues at coordinate 5,328 of PVJD01014296.1, read as the reverse complement.
TCCCAAAGTCTTTCCTGACACTTTACCTCATTGCTTTATCTCTTGCAAAATGCTAGACATTTTTATCTACAGAAAGTAGCATATTGTGTTTCTTCCAGAAGTAGGAGGACTCACAAATAAGAAATTACATACTGTCTCTTCATTCCCACTCTTCTTTAATCTCTCCTTATACTGACATGGGAACTTGTTGTTTCACGAGATGGGACAATTGATTTTCCTGGGCAGATTATCAATTTCACTTTTTGGAAAAAGCTACCAATGTCCCCATACAAAGGTCACATTGACCTACCTCTTAGCAGTTGATTGCATAGATATCCCCATAGTCACTGAGGTTTTCTGTGGCTTGAGCCCATCTCACCGGCCGTCCCATGAGATCCTATGGCAGAGATCAGGGCTCTAACTCCATCACCATTCCCCAACACCGAACCCAGGCACGAGCTCTACAAGCACATCTTGCTTGATAGACAGTTGTTTTCACCTGTACATCGCTTCCCTTAAAAAAAAAAAAAATCCACCTTTCATGGTTCTCTATAATGAACTTGCTCACCTATTATCAGGCTGTAAATGGTTAATTTCTTACCTATAAGTGCATAAGTTTGGCAAAGTAACATGAAAGCTAGGTCCATTAACAAAAATTCATGATTTTCCCCATCCTTGTCCCTGTGTGTCTACACATATGCACACAATCTGTCCTAGACTTACATAAGTGATAAATTGACAAAATGTCTTGTCATACATACAGCAACATCTCCAGGACCCTGACCATCTTATACCTACTATTTCTACTCCCACTACAGCAGCAGTAGTACCAAAGTCTTATCAGGCAATGAGCACCAGGCACAAATTTACTGGATTAGAGGTATTGAGCCAATGCACCGAGAGAGGGCAATCCAGAGGAACCAGGAAACCCCGCTTGAAAAAGAAGGAAAGCGCCTTTGTAACATTTGGGTTTCTGATGAAGGGCTTGGAGGGGAATCTAGGGGTAATAGAGACTGCTTCTGGCTGGACTGCTGCTTCTGAGGCTGTATTAGAAAAAGCAGAGATTCACTGAGAATTAGGTCTCGAGGTAAAGGTGATTTTGCAACTGACATCCCTGGCAATACATGGGAACAGCGTGGAGGGCCTGCGGGCGTCATAGGTAAGAGAGCAGCAGCCGCTCGACAAGGCAATCATAGGGGATTTAAGAGCGGCTGCTTGACCTGGGGAGGCAGACTTTCCTGTCAACTTTGCAGCTGGCTTTTTCCGGGTCGGTCCTCCCGGGCCCTTTAACAGCCTGAGCTAATCTTCACCATCTTCATCTTGAGAAGCTCTTTACTCCTTCAAGAGGTAACCTTCCCAAGAGGTAACTATGTTCTGGGCACTATTAAAAGAGCCTCATAATTAATCCTCATCACGTTCTATGAAGTAGGTGCCGTTACAGCCCACCCCTAATCTAAATGAGGGAAAACCGAGGCTCGGAGTGGTTCAGTAACTTGCCTATGGTTATTCACCCAGAAAAAGGCAGGCTGGGACTCAGAGAGGCAATGTGTTCTCAGGCCCTCCGTCATCAAGCATAAAGCCGCACTGATAGGAGCTTTGTACAGCGCCACTCGGGGAGTGGGGGTGAAACGCTGGAAAGTAGGAAAGAAACTTTGAAGCCCCTCCCATGTTTTCCCATACCCAAATCGTCAGCCAGTTTATTGTGAAATGATTAACTCTAAAAGTATTTTTTTATTGTTGTTCAAGTACAGTGGCCTAAAGGCATTTTTCAACAGTATGCTAAGACCTTCTAGATGAGTTCACAGATCCAGTAGACCCTTTGGCCTGCTGTTTCTGGTTGAAGAATGATCAAGTCAGGCTGCCTCGGGGAAGCTGGGAAGGGGCAGGTTCCATGGTAGCACCTTCTCGATTTATGGAAAACAGACGGCGTGTTCCATAGCTTTTCACTCTCACAATTCCAGAGTGAGCCTATTTCATATCTTCACTTGGCTGCCCATGAGAATAAATGAATCTGAAATAAGAGGATTTAGTACATAATAAAGCTGCCTGATTTTCTCAGCAGGAGGAAGCTCTCTCCGCCCCGACCTCAAGAATTCGGGACACTCTCATCGTACTGGTCTGGCAATGCCTCAACTCCTATTAGTCTGTGTTCACTGTGTTTACCTGTTTTCCAGCTACTTGGTGTGGCCGGGACTTCATCTAATTGTTTAGCGTCCGCTGATTCTTTTCCAGGATGAGCCCAAGCTCCTGGGTCCCTCCCCCACGTAGGTCCCCGACAACTCTCCACGCTCTGGTAGATGTGTTTGAATTCAGGTCTGCTGAACGTGTGGTGGCAGCCCCAGATCCTCCGTGATGTCCGGCTTTCCTTCTTTCCCTAAGGGAAGACTTGGAGGCCCCACCTTCATGGAACACAGTTAACAGTCCTCAGCAACCCTTAGTACCCGAGAAACTCACATGCAAATTTAATTCCAACTTTGCAGCCCTGTCCCAGGCTGCAAAGATGAGAAAACCAAAAACTATAGTCTGGGTGTTGGCATAGGAACAGATTTGGGAAAATACCTAGTTTACCTTGTCCCCAAATTTAAGCATGAAAAAAAGGCTCAAAACCATAGCAACTTTTTTTTTCAATAATTGTGTATGTTTTACCAGCTGCATGTCTTCTCTTCATCAGTAACAACAAAAACAATACAGCACTGGCTTAAGGCATTATACTTCCCAATGTGCTTTCATGTGTGCTTTCAAAGTGTTTTTTTTTAAAGTAGGAATCCTGTGAATTTTGTAGAATGTTAGTTATTTTTTTCCCAATGTAATAGGTGAGCAAACCAAGACCTAGCCTGATTAACAATCTGCTGTAGTGATTATATTTTTGATGTTTAATATGACTAGTATTTCATGTGATTCTGGAAACAGTAGGCTCTCCTTCCAATACTCAATACTCTAAATAACGCCATGGTCAAAACAAAAGCTTTATGTGCTCGTGTTGGCTTCTGGTATTCGTAATTAAGATAGACTTTATTTGGACTAATAATTCCGTATAAGAGCTCCCGAACTGAAGTACCGAGAAAGCACAACAGTGACAAGATAATTTGTCCTGTTTCATCCCATATGTCTGTTCTAATGATTCCATAGTTTTAATTGGTTCCCTGCAGAATAACATTTATAAGCATATGGTATGGAAAATGCTGACTGTTTCTGTTATCATGTATTTTAGTAGCTGTGGGGGCCCAGTTTCACTTAGCCTCTGAAAGTAATTATGAAGTGATTTAAGGCACTTTATGGTGTACTTTTGATTAAGGTCGCAATGCATGTTAGAAGCATAAGAACTAGAACCCTATTTTCTAGACTTCTTACCAATAGAACCATGAGAAATGGTTAGAAAATAATAGTGTTGTTACTTCCTCCCTAGAGGGTGGGTTATTTTATACTCTATATTTGAAACAGATGTATTCGTATTATGTATTTGTACTGTATGTATGTACATATAAATATACATATGTTTATATATAAAATACTATATATTTTTACCAATAATTAAAGCCTCCTGATATTTATGTTTTGGCTTTCTGTGCCATTCTCCTCTGCTAATTTGCCAGTTTGTTTCAACTTCTTTTGTTTTATGCTGATAAAAAAGCTGACAAAGCAATTCCACAAAAGAAGTCACTGTTTTTCCTCTACAATAGTACTGCCTGCTTAGAAAGCTCTGAAAGGTCTGGGTTCGTTTTGCAATGTTCCACCCTGGTGAAGTTTCCATACATCTGTTCACACAGCAACTTGGGTTCACTGCTGGCTCCTTCCTATGACTTCAGCTGCTTGTGCTGAAGGATGTATGTAGCACGCCACCCCTCGAGGAGGTGAAGGGTTCAGGGAATGTGAGGGTGACTCAGTTGCTTTATGCATGGAAATAGGATGGAAAATCCCCCTCCTCCAGCAGGTGCCTCCAGCCTCCAGGCTTGGCCCAAGTTATGCTGTGAGACGCATTGTTCCACTAGCGGGGGACCTTTATTAAAAAAAATCAGTGCCTGAGCTCAACCCCAAACCAATTAAGTAAAAACACCTAGGAGTGAGCCCGGGAATTAGCACGTTTACCCACATAATTGTAATGAGAAGCCAGCCCCGAGAACTATGGTGGAGAAGGCCAGGTTGGGCTCAGAGGGCCCCAGCATCCCATATGAATGCCAAGGGTCACATCAGGACCAGGACAACTGGAGGCTGCACTGTTGCAACCAGAACCAAGGAGAGAACACTCTTGTCAAGAGGGACCTCTTCAGATCCCTGTCTAATCTCACGCACTGAAGGGGGCTGACTTGGATAACTGATACTGTAATGCAGAAATTAAGTATGGAGAGTGACTGTAATTCTCTTACCAAAATCTGCCACTGTAATGACCATTACTGGGTGGGGCAAACGTGGCTTTACCATTGTTTATAAGGAAAATACAATGATTAATAAATAATCACAAAAGAATACACTCTGGGTTCTGTGTGCTCACAACCGTACACTTACTTTTGTCCCACCCTTTATTACTATACAGATATCTTGTCAAACTTGTACCAATAAGCTGGTAAAAAAAATATTCTAAAAGTGGGTTTGCTAAATCAAATAGCATGGAAATTTTTAATTTTAATATATACTGCCAAATTGTTCTCTAGAAAAATATAATAACTTGTATTCATTCTATCCATGCGGACAATGCCTGGTTCCCCATATTCTGATTAAAACTTGGTATTATCTTTTTAATCATTGCTAATTTGGTAAGCGAAAATTCACATGTCATTTTTATGTATACTCCTCATTATTGGTATTGTTGAGCTTTGTGTTTTTACTAATATAAAATTTATTCTGTGCCTTTTGCCCACTTTCTATTTGAGCATCAGTTTTCCTTAATCGACCTGTAGATAGTTTGTACATTATGGATATTACTCTTTAATCTACTCTGTATTTTTACAAACACTTCCCTGTTTGAAATTAGTCTTTTGCTTTATTACGGTTTGCTCTGTCATATGCAGTGGGTTTTTTTCCTATTTTTTTTTTGTAGTATAACTGGATGCATTTTTCTTCTATAGTTTCTGGTTTTCTCACATTGGTGAAGATGCTCTCTGTGGCTAATAAAACACACATATTCACTGGCATTTTCTTCCAGTTTTTTCATGTTTTCATTTTTATATTTTAACATTTATTCTATTATAAATTTATTTTTGCACGTGATATGGGTAAGAAACCTGACTTTTTCCTCAAAAACAGTTAACCAGGAAGACATTAAATTGTTTAGCACCTCAAGCAATAAATATCTACAATTCTGCGGCCATGCTTACATCATATAGCATCTGGCAGCATGTCAGTCCAGACACA
>PVJD01014295.1:0-29754 GCA_004026545.1 Mormoops blainvillei | reverse complement strand
GGGTTTTGAGGTAGGAGGCTTGGTGGACCTGCCCTAAGGTGGTGAAGTCTGTGGTAGTAGGGATTTGTGTTATAGGGGTCGCCCTTCCATATAGGATTTCGTATGGGGTGTACTCTGCTGAATTTGGGGTGCACCTAACTTGGAAGTGGGCAAGCGGCAGGACATCTGGCCAGGGTAGGAGAGTCTCTTGACAAAGTTTTCCTAGAGTCTCCTTTAGAGTCCGGTTCATTAGTTCTACTTTGCCCCAGCTTTGAGGTCGGTAGGCAGCGTGAAACCTCCATTTTAGTTTTAAGGCTTGGGTCAGCAGCTGGATCACTCTTGCAGTAAAGGCGGGCCCGTTGTCACTTTGGAGACTGAAGGGCATGAGTTCCACTATTACCGGCTCTTGTTCCATGGCAAGCCCCGGCGGCTTGTTTTCTGCCCAGACCCCAGAGTATTTAACCCAGAGGGGGTCCGGGGCTGACACTCTGTCTTCCTGGTGGAACCTATATTCTTCTTCTCATGGAAGCACTAGGGCAATAGTTTGTGGCGTGGGGAGGTCCAGGGAGGCCCCTTCTGGCCAGAAGGTGACCCACGCTGCTGGCTTGGTCAAGATATCTCGGCTTAGCAGGGGGACAGGACAGTCTGGTAGGTAGAAGAACTCATGGGAGATCTTCTGTGCCTCACAAAATTTCTGGGGGCTAGCCGAGAGTCCGGTGGCTGCCTGCACGAGGACTTCTTTCCCCGTGGGGGCCCAACTGGGACAGTGACTACTGAGTGTTCCGCCCCTGTGTCTGCCATAAAGTCAATGTCTTGGCCCCCAACTTTGATCCTGACCATAGGCTCCTGGGGACCGAGGGTAATGGAGCCCGGTCGCCCCTAGTCTTGACTGAACCCGGAGAGGGCCAATACGTTGGGGGCTGGTGGTGGTAGGATAGCCTGGCTGGCAGGCGTCTCCTCGCGCCCCTTGCGAACTGGACAGTCTCGCTTCCAGTGCCCCTGCTCCTTACAATAGGCACACTGGTCCTTTTCTACCTTGAAGTGTCCCTATTTGTTGATCGGGTCACCCCTGGAGGCCGGCCTCCCTAGTGCGGCTGCCAGCAGGGTGGCCTGCATTTTCTGGTCCTCAAGGCGGGCTGCTGCGGCCACCTCATCTCGATTTTCATGTACTTTATTGGCGACCACTAGGAGTTGATTTAAGGTCATTCCTGTGAAGCTCTCAAGCTTTTGGAGCTTCCTCCTGATGTCCGCAGCCGATTGAGAGACAAACGCCATGGCTACCATACTTTGGTTTTCAGCTGCCTCTGGGTCAAAAGGGGTAAACACTCGATATGCCTCCATCAGCCGCTCCAGAAAGTCTCCGGGGCACTCATCTGACCTCTGGTGTACGGTGGCGACCTCAGCCATATCAGTGGGCTTCCTGGTCGCAGCCCTTATCCCCTGTAACAGGGAGTGGTGATACAGATCCAAGGCGGCCCGCCCTCTCTCAGTGTTTGGGTCCCAAGTGGGCTGTTGCTCGGGAGCGGCGCCTCGCGCATAATCTGAGGGATCTAGGGTTCCTGCCGGGGCATGCGCTTCAAGGTAGCGCCGGGCCTCCTCTAGAATTTTTCTCCTCTCCTCAGTGCTGAACAAGGTCAGGAGGAGTTGGCGACAATCGAACCAGGTGGGCTGGTGGGTTTGGAAGATCGAGTCTACGAGCTCGATCATGGCCTGTGGCTTTTCCGAGAATGGAGGGGTGTGGTGTTTCCAGTTCAGGAGGTCAGTAGTACTGAATGGCTGGTAGTAATAAGTAACCAGTCCAGGCTGAACAGTCCCATCCTCATTAACTCTGGGTGCTGCCTGTACCTCTCGGAGTGGCATCTGAAGAGGGGGACGGTGGCTTCTAAGTCTGCTAGCTACGGTTGATGGGCCTGGATGGGGCAGGGCTAGGTACCGAACCGGGGAGGGCTCCTGAGGAGACTGATGCCCCTGGGGTGAGACAGAAGGTGGAGGAGTCAGGGGCTCCTGCAGGGGAGCCGTAGGGGGCGCCTGTGGCGTGCCCCGCCGGCGGCTCCTCTACGGCAAGCCTGAGTCCCTGCGCACTTACTAAGCCAGCTGGGCATATCCTGGGCTAACTCCTGCCATCTATCTATATAGGAAAACTGATCGGGATGTCCTGGCTTTCCTGTAACTTTCAGGTGAACTGCTCTTATAGTGGATAGATTTAATGTTCCCTCAGGGGGCCAGCCGACCCCAAAAGTCGGCCACTCTGCAGTACAAAATGTTTCTAATTGACCCACATCAAGCGATGGGTCCTGCCCTTTAAATTTGCTAAAATTCTGCAGTATACAATCTAAAATCGTAGAAGGTCCGTCCCCCATGGCTTCCCTCCCATGCGGCGCAGACACACAAAGGGTGGGGGCACTCGCTCGTCCGCCTGGCCTGCTCCCTCGCGGGACGAAGTCGGTCTTGGCTAAGGTTGCCCCTACAGAATTCGGGGTTAACTGTCAACCGTTATGCCCTACGACCTGACACAGGAACCGCAGGTTGGGACCCACTCTTGCTCCGTAGGCTAGCGCCGGTGGAGCCACAAACAGACACACATTCATTCACTCTCACACATTCAGAGGTTATTTCGTTCCCTCCCCAATACCATCACCCATAGAAAAACAAACACAGACACACATAATTTTACTTGAAAACATTAAAAAACTATTCACTTCCCTCCCCAAAACCATCACCCATAGAAAAACAAACACGGACGCACTTAATTTTACTTTTCAAACATTCAGGGGCTATTCAGTTTCCCTCCCCGAGTGAGGGTCCGGTGGTCGGACTTCCATAGTCTCGATCCTACTGTAACAGATGAGGGACTCAAATCCCTCCCGATCTCGGGTCTGGTCCCCGGGGAACTTACCGATGCGGCGCCTTCCGATAGATCGTGTTCCGAAGCCCCCACTTCCCGGCTGGAGTCGCAGGCCGGAGTCCGGTGTCCCAACTGGTCGGGGCCTGAGAAATCTCAGGGCGCGCGCTTCCCCGGTCCCCAGCCGGGCCACCGGGCACCCAGCCTGCCCTGCTCAGTTGGTGGCAAATCGGCCCGAATTTATGTAAGGTCGTTTCCCGGTCAGGGAACCAAATGTTACGGAAAAAATGAAACGACCAGACACTGAGGGGTTAGGAGCACGATCTTTATTTACGTGCACGGGCCCAGAGGAGACAAACTCCAAATTCTGAGCCCAGAACAATAGCCCCGCATTCCTTTTATGCTGGGCTAAGTGGGGTAGGAGTCTTGGGAGGCGTGGTATAGATTTGGCTCGAAAAGGGTTTACAGAGGTGAAAGAAAAGCATTTACATTATAAGTCAGGGCAATTAGCATTTCATCTTTGGTATCAGTCTTGACTTCCTCTACAGTATCAGGTTTGATTCTCTCTACAACCTCACCCTATGTACCTCTTCAGCTGCCTTTTTTATATTATTTTTAATAAACTGGTAAATGCAAGTAAATGTTTCTCCAAGTTCTGTGAGCCTTATAACGAATTATCAAACCTGAAGAAGGAGTTGTAGGAACTGATCAGTAGTACAGGTGACAGCCTGGGGGACTTACAAGTAGAGACTGAAGTGGGCGCAGTCTTACAGGGCTGAGCCCTTAGCCTGCGGTGGCACCTGGGCTCCCTGAATTAAACTGTAGGGCTCCCAACCGGCGTCTGGAGAGTTGGAGGACTGATCACGGTGGGAAAACTCCACATGCATTTGGTGTCAGACTGTTGTGAGTAGAGAAATCTTCTCTTTTAATTGCTAATATTAGTGCTGCTTGATGAACATCCATGTGGCTAAATCTACGAGCTGGGGATGAAACTCTTTGGAATGTAAATACAATTTTGCGTATATGATGCTGCTTGTGGAGACAGGGGTCCATGGCTTTCATCAAATTCTCGAAGAGGTCCCTAATCAAAAAGATGTCGCGAGCTGTTTATCTAGCCTGTAACTCTAGCCATCTACATGACTGGAGATGCCACCAAGCTCAGGAACCCTGGTTCACGCCAAGCTCTTGGAGGCACCTCTACAGTATGGTCACATGTTGGATTTCATATTAGCTTATTTCTAGGGCGATCTGTAGGTAACTAATTTAACAGTCTTGACATAGTTATGAGATCAAATCCCTTTGTGATCTCAAGATCTGTGGCTCTTCGGCTCCTTGCGTGTGGGCTGGTTCCGCTTGGTGTGGATCAGTTACTCTGTATGGGTTTGGTCTGTGCTAAGCACTCTATAATATTTGTTGGATAAATGAATGGATAAAGGTAAGAATTGTAAAAATGAAAATGTGTACAAGAAAATAGAAAGAGGAAGCGACCTGTGTTTGTCAGACTTTGAAATGATTGGACTTTTGGGGTGCTGGGCTACACGAAGCCTTACGAAGGAGTGGGGCCCCAGTACGCTGGTGGATAGAGGAGATGGCAGCAGATGCTTCAGGAGCTGTTTTAAAGCATGGGTTCTCAGAGAGAAGCCTGGATGTAAGGATGATGGACTGATGTCTCAGACAGGGCAGTGGGGATGCAGAGAGCAGGAAGCACCTAGCCTAATGTGTGGGACCCGCTCCTGCAGTGATTGCACTCACCCCCACATTGGACCACTCTGAGACTCACCCCGCCCTGCAGCTGAGAACTTAGTGTCACACCCAGGGCAGCAGCCCGGTAGTACTTCAGGAGCTCACCTCCCACAGGTGGCAGCTTTTCTTGGCACCTTCTCTGCAGTGGCTGCTCAGGAATGAGCAATCTTCCAGCCCCTTGACATGTGGTGTGCACCTGTGTCATGTGGGCAGCTCACCGACATTGGAGCTCCCCAGACCCCACCTCTGGGAGTTTGACTCAGGTCAGAGGTGGGGCTCAGGATTCTGCATTTTCAGGGCTGGTGGCTCACAGACCACCTATGTTCACTCAGGTCCAGTGAGGAGGAAACACCAGGATGGAGTTGGACATAGATTTGTTGGGGAAACGCCTATGAAGGATAAAAGTGTGAGAGTCCAGGAAGGGGATGAGCTCAAACCCCAATGAAGATAGGCCCCTGAGAAGAAGGATGGGCAGTGAGAAGACTTGGGGCAACTGCAACATTAAATGGAAATGGTTGGCGCAGCACTGCCCTCCTCGTGGGTACCAGCTGCAAGTTCAGAGGTCCCCAAGACCACCTTCGAGTCGCAGTAACTTGCTAGAATTCATAGAAGGCACAGAAAGCTAATATACTCGTGATTACAGTTTATTACAGGGAAAGGATACAGATTAAAATCAGCCAAGAGAAGAAGCACATAGGATAGAACCCAGGGAAGTGCCAGACCCCACGTTTCCGTTGTCTTCTCTCTGTGGAGTTAGGTTGGATACTCTCCTGGCACAGATGTGTGACTGTAAGTATGGAGTATTACAAACCGGAGACACTCACCTAAGCCCTGGTATTAAGAGATTTTACTGGGGCTCCATTATGCAGGCATGATTGACTGATTGCCTACATGGTTAATCTCCAGGTTGACTGCCTTTGAGTGACCCAAAGCCTCGCCCTACGTCATATTGTTGGTCTTTCTGGTGTGGCCAGCCCCAACCCTAAGTCACGTTGTCATTATCTTGGCAGCCCAAGATCCCCAGGCAAACACAGATTATCTCCTAGGAGCCAAGGGCAAAGTCCAGACTTCATCTGGGGCAAGGTTACATTCTTTACTATACAGATAGGAAGAGTCTTAGACAGTGGCACAGCACTGAGAAAGGTTCAGGCAGGGGAATAGGGAGTCCTCCACTTAAACCTACCTGTTGGAGGAGTCCTGGATCTTGAAGGGGAGGCTTGCATCAGTACCCTTCGCCCCCCATGCTGAGCACTGGCTGGGAGTAGGCTTGGGGGGTATGGCATCAGTGTGAATGTGGGGGAGGATCTGGAGTGGCAGCAGCTGGCGCCTGCAGCCAAACCTGCTCCCCTCAGGACTGCTGAGTGGTCTAGGAAGGGGCAGTGGGGGTGGGGTGAGTGGAGCTGGCTCTCTAGCCTTTTGGCTGTGATGCAGTGCAAGGCTTCTTTGCCTGAAATGGCTGTGTCTCTTCCTTCTCTTCCACCCCAGTCTCTGGGCTCCTGCAAAGAGAAAAATGGTTAGGTCTGGGTTGCCAGCACGGCCCTGTCAGCGTGGACCAGGCCCTGAATGGCAGGCCCCCCTCCTGTGGCTGTATTGTACAGAATCTGAGGCACAGGACACAGAATAAGAACAAAACAGAACAAAAGAGGCTGGAGTGTAGATTGTTTTTCATGAGGGGTCTCTCCAGTGGCTTCTGCTCTCGCTGCTGCTCTCTCGGGACCCTGTAGCTTCCCCTCAGCTCACACAAAAGAGCTCTTACACAGGCGTGCTTGGGGGCTTGTGGCTCAGGGGACCCTGCATGGGACTGTGACAGGCACACAGAGTGACTGACCTGCTGTGGGGAGCATGAGCTCAGGCGGCGCCTGGGAGGAGGCTCGCTGGGGGCCCCCATAGACAGAACTGCTCTCCCAGACTCCTCAAGCCTTTTGTTAAGTTTTCTTTCTTAAATTTCACAAGCTGCGTGGGCAAGAAACCAGGTGGAGGAAACCGAGATTATAGAGAAAGTGTGGCGCCTAGCCTAGGCAAGCGGAACAAGGAAGGGGGATGACTCAGAACAGGATGCCAGCACGGGGCGCGTGTTTTCTGCCTGGCACAGCTGGGCCTGCCCCTGTTCTGCAGCCCGGTCCCTCTCCTACTTGTGCTTTCGTGTTGTCTCAGTGCCCTCCTCTCCGTCCTCAGATCCCAGCCCCGAGGATGGTGTGCTGTGCTTTTAATTGAAGAAGGAGGACCAGTCTCTGTGAACAAAATCATCCAGGCCAGGGCCAAGCCAGCACCAGCACAGTCTAAGGGTAGGGACGGGTGGCCTCTGCAGCCGCACATGCGACGGAATCCCACCCCTGAAACACTGCGGTCCTGGGGACATGACACTACACATGGAGGCTGGTGTCGTGTGTCCTATGTACTAATGACTTTGCCATTGACTATTAATACTTCATTTTCCTGATTCTCAGACATCATCGATTGTGACATCAATGTAATAGCTGCTTTTACGGAGGGAAAAAGAAACATGCAAATGTACACATCAATTCAAACACCCATCCTGATTTCAGGACTGTTAACATGTAAAAAATGCAGTGCATCTTAAAAATAAAATAAAAAAAGAAAGAGCAGAATTTATTAAAAAAGTTAAAAACTAAGAGGAGGCTTTTTCTAATTCTGAGATTGAGAGGCAAAACCAATACCCACATTTTGGGATAATAGTAGTAATGGGCTTTTCTCCACGTGTCAATTGTGGGGTTTTGGGTTTTTTCTTGTGTTTTTTTTTGAGAAGAAGAGGACATGCCTTGACCCGATAGACACTCACATAAAAGTGTGGCATATTAGAGATAGTTCTACTCAGCAAGATATGCAGGGTTTAAATTGGTTACCAGATGTTGGCATCTTTTAACTACAGGGCCGAAATCAGAGAACTAAAGGATATTTCAGTTTTAGAATAATAATACTTGATGTTTGTGGAGCACTTTTATGTGCAGGTGTTGCTCTAGGGACTTCATGGGCACTAACTGGTTTAAGCCCACGGAAATCTACGAGGAGGTGCTATGACTACTTTGACCTTAGAGATGGAATCAATGAGGCACAGAGAGTACGCTGTGTGCTCAAGGTCCCACAGGCAGGATGTGGACTTGAACTCACGTAGTGCAGCTCCAGAGCCCACCTCTCAACTGCACTGTACAGCCTCTCTTAATGCATAAGGGAGGGAAAGAAACCAAACAAAACTGAATGTTTTGATCCCTGGCCAGGTAGCTCAGGTGGTAGAGCACTGTCCTGATAGCCAGGGCTGCAGGTCCGATCCCCAGTCAGGGCACAAACAAAGATCATCCAATAAATGCATAAATAAGTGGAACAACAAAGCAATGTTTCTCTCTCTCTCACCTCTATTTCTGTCTCTATTTCTAAAATTATATGTATATAGCACAAAATCCCCTGAAGTTTCTAGTCATTGTGGACAGAAGAAAATGGTGTGTTGGACTAAAAATAGTGGTATGCTGGTAAACTGCCCCTCCCCACCCAAAAAATAAAAGTCTGGGTTTATGACATTTGCCAATTTCCTTGGTGTAAATACTTCTACCTTAGTGGATTTCAAGGTACTTTCTATCTGATAAAATTCCTGAGTGTTTAACAACTGTTTCAGGTGTTGTTATGAGCTGGCTCCAGCACACCATTGGCTGAAGGTCATTGTTCAATTGGATTTGGGGCAATTTGGCCAGTGTCAACATAAGAATGTCCAAACCTGTAAAGAATTTTTGTAAGAGTTTATTTGAACCAAATTGACGCAAGGGAGCAAGATCTCAAATGTTCCGGGAGTAACAGTTTGCAGTTTCTTTTATGCATTTGGTATTTTAAGGAGGGAATTTAAAGAAGGTCACAGGGCGGTGAAAAAAGCAAGGTGGGGATTGGATTACAGGATAGTTAACAAGATTATGTGCTCTCCTTGAGGGTGGTTATGGTTTATTTCAAAGGTGTGTTACCCTCAATGCACAGAAACAATGAACAGGGCTTTCTTAAAACAAAGATAAACCTTTTACTAAAGAAGTTCTATGCCTGGGGCAGGCCCACCATGACCTACCTAGTTAGGAATTTATGATCAGATCACCCTGTGAGGTTATTTTCCATAGAATGCCCTTTTCCATAGAAGAATTACCCCAGGAAGGTGTTTTGCATGGGGGGTTCAAGTACACCAGTCATGGATGGGGCTCAGCATGTATGTTCAAAGCTTAGAAATGGTTTCTCCTCCTCTGATCCCCGCCTGTCAGCCTGGGCAGCCGGCCCCTTCCGGTCTCAGGAGGGTGAGTACTTGCTCTCCATGCCTTGGCTGGCCTATCTGAGGGTCACAGACAAAGCTGGAGAACACAGTTCCCACTCAAAGGGAGGCAGTTGTCTGACTCATGCTCAAGAAGGAGCACTTAGCAGTGACGTAAGGGCCTCCTTCTGGGAGCAAAGCGGCATGGTGAAATGAGAAGAAAAACACGAGGTTAACAAGAGGGCAGAGGGCCTCTGAGGTGGCGAAGCTGAGGGATTAGGAGGAAGTGGTGAGCTGTGATCAGCGAGGGCAGAGGAGAAGGAGCAAGCCCTACAAAGCCAAATAACTGGAAAACCCTTAGGATCAGGTTAGCTCTAGAAACAACAGCAGGAAGTAGGAGTCACAAACTCAGGTGGTTCTAGGTGCTAGGCAGATACCGTAAGTGGGCAAATTAGACAATGTATGATAAAACAAAGGGCTGTAGGGACTGGCAGCCCCAAAAGACATTGAAGGCTTGTGGTTTATTTTTTTTTGTTTTGTCTTTTTTTTTTTTTTTTTTTTAACACTGTAGATCAAACAGAATAGGCCCCTGACTTGGATGTTGACCTCTACTTTGTGAGTTCTGTCGTGAAGCCTCTCCTTGTAAGCCAGGCGCATCGGGGTATGGAATGCTGGGGGTGGGTCAGGCAGTGGAACCTGTCCAGCTTGAGCACAGGCATAAGACAGTGCATTATCTGTAGCAAATTTTAAAACAATAAAAAAGCAAACTAAAGTTCAGTCTGCTTTTTATTACCGGTGTGAACTGACAATCCTGAACAATGTCTGTAGCAAAAAATACCCTCCTTGAAAAAAATCTTGTTAGTCTAAGTTCTAAATCTAGTCTATTAAGTTCTTGTCTAGTCTATTAAGTTCTAAATAATTGCTATGGTTGTTGTTTTTAAAAATACATATGTATGCTTCAAATGGACACATTCAAATAGATTATATATTAATGAACATTGCATTCTACATGGAAGTTATTTTGAGAATTAGGCCCTGGCATAAGTGGATTTACCAACAAGCATTTATTTTCAGGATATATACTTAAGGATTTGGAACCCTTTAGTTTCGAACCCTGTGAAACCACATGTTCCTATGTATAAACAATAGATTCAAAATGAACGACAATAGCCCTGGTCAGGTAGCTCAGTTGGTTAGGGTTGTCCTCCTGCGCCAAGGTTGCAGGTTCCATCCCTGATCAGGGCACATACGAGAATCAACCCATAAATTGTTTTTGAGTGGGACAACAGATCAATGTCTCCTTCTCAAATCGATAAATAAGAGATTAAAAAAATAATACACAACACCCCTGACAAGTGTGGTTCAGTTAGTTGGGGGTTATCCTGCAAACCTAAATGTCGCTCATTTGATTCCAGGTCAGGGCACATACCTAGGTTGTGGGTTCATTCTTCGGTCAGGGCGCGTGTGAGAAGCAACTGATTGATGTTTCTCTGTTTCTCTTCCTCTCTTTCTCCCTGCCTTCCCCTCTCTCGCTCTCTGAATAATAATAATAATAATAATAATAATAATAATAATACAATAGCACATGATTGTAAATATGAAAAAACATGAGTAAGTCAGTTGCATTTTATTGCCAGAAGAACTTAAAAGGACACTGTTTACACGCCTTGACGCCTTGATTGTTTTCATCAAGAGCCGAACACGTGTTCTAAAGCAACATATCAAATAATTCCAATTTCACTGTCACTCAGCCATTTTTTTCTGATTTTTATGGAAGAGAAGCTTCAGGAGTTTACCAACTATAATAGAAATTCATGGTGGATTTTCTGGTGAAGATATTTTAGCAGACATTTTTTGACCATGGAGACATTTGAAAGTGACTAAAATTGATCCCACAGAAACAAATAATATGGACAGCATTGCAACTTGTGAAACTTCTAACTATGACTTGGGATTTTTATGAGTCTCCGACAAACCTATTCTTCTATTCAAGACTTCCTGTCTACGGTACTTGTATATATGTTGATCCCTGTAAAAGAAATTTTTCTGAATGAAAATTAACTGTGAGCGAAGATAGATCAACAGACTTCCTATTGAACATGAATATGTGAAGATCGATTTTGACAAAGTCATTAACAAATTTGTAGAGAATAAGCCTCGAAGACAGGAACTGTAATATTATTAATTACTGTACAAATTGATATATAGGCATCTTTTTTCCAGTTTTTAAAAGTATTGACATAATTAAAACACATCAATCCATTACTTTTTCTCTTTTATATTTTAACATATTTATTTATTGTTACTGGCACGATTATATATATGAAACTCGATAAAAGAAAATCTGCCCTGGCCAGGTGGCTCCGTTGGTTGGAGTGTCGTCCTGATAGGCCAGCCTCTGGGTTTGATCTCTAGTCAGGGCGCTTAAAAAGAAAAATAAAGAAATAAATAAATGAAAGAAAAATGTTTACCGTCTGCATTCCTTTTCTGGCCTCTATTGTCATTCGTTTCATATCACGGATGCTGCCGACAGTTGTCACAGAGCGGAGGGGGATGTTGAAAATGACCTGCCCGTGGTATCATGACATGTCGCTGCACGTCTGCCTAACCTCTGGGCTGCAGACACTCCTGGTTCTCTTTAGGCAGGGACCACATGGGGAGACAGTGTTCCTCCAACATTTTATTAAAAACCTTTTCCAACGTAGAAACAATTTTGAGACAAGCTGTTCCTAACCACTTAGCACCCTGACTGGCGAGTCCATCTTGGCAGCAGAGAATGGGCTTTGGAGCAACCATGGAAATTCTGGTATTTAAAAGTTGATCTCGTGACTAATGAGTGGTGGGTCTTGTTCCCCCTTGAGTTGAAAATATTAAACATAAACATAAATATAAAATATAAGACATCTTTCTAGCCACCACTCCAAATAGGTGACATGAGGGCTTTCCCAGGCATGACGCCCTGATATTGGGGAGAGGGTTGGAGGTGACTTTGCCCTCCTGCTGGCTCCTCACTCCTAGCCGGGCTGTTCTGCTGCTGGCTCTGTTGTGCAGCCCTTGCAGAGTGGGGAGGTGGAGACTCACAGCTCTGATGGAGGGACAGAGTTAAGGCAGTGGGAGTGACCCCTAAAGTAACCCCGGCAGACAGAGTCAAGCTGGGCCCTACTGCAGCCAGCCGTAGATGAGTGGGCAGAGATGGTGGCTTTCTCTGAGGAACAATTTGAAAGTTTACTGGCTCAAGATAAGACCCGTTCCCACCCCCTGCACCAGGTCTGAAATCCTCACTGCAATTATTCGGCGAGCAGTTTTATTACTACTGCCCTGACTTTCCCTCTGCTCCCTAGATATTTTTGTGAATGCACAAAAGTGCCACCTGGAAGGACTACCACATTTGCCCTCAAAATGACAAGGAAGATCAGCTCCTCTGTGGCCACCGTGACCTGGTTATACAGAACCCTGGAGGTGAGGGATGCAGAGCAGGGTGGGTTTATGGGGAGTCTTGGATGAGGAAAGACCTGGGACAGTGGGACGGGAGAAAGAGAACGGTGAAGAAGGGGAAAGGCCTGGACTGCCAGGGCTCGCAGGAGGGCCTGGTGCCCAGGGATGGGACAGGCAGAGGTCTTAGTCCTCACTCTGCCTGTTTATTCCAGGACTCTGCAAGTGTTGAGTGCCAGGGAGAGCAGGTGGTGGCATGGAGACGCTCCAAAGGCAATGGATTTCTTCTTGGAAGATGTCAAGATTGATTTAAGTTGTGACAGGCTCAAGGACACTAAGAAATTACCTAAGAAGGAAATGAAGCCGCTTCTTCAGGTGAATATTGCTTTTTGCTTTTTATTTAGGCAGGGGTCTAAATCGACTGAGGTGAAAGCTACTAGGTTTCACCTCTGGAGGAGCCATCTGGGGGGGCTCTATATACTTTATTGTTTGGATTTACTTAATTTACGTTAATAAAACAACTAGATCCATCAGCTAGTCCCCAGGCCTTCCAAGAGAATGATTACAGCGTGGATTGCTTAGAGATGGCAGTTAATGGGGAAAGCACTGAGGGGCTCAGGACAGTAGATGCTGCACAATGACATTCTAGGACAGTGTACTAGGGAAGCCACTTGTCACCAAGGTGAGCATCCCGGGAGAGGGTCCAGGAGTTCTCTCAGCAAAGAGCTAGACAGTCCAATCTGGAAGGTGGTGGGAAGCTGCTAGATTTATGTTTGCCGGGTAAGAGAGTTAGAATATTGATGCAGGGCAACCAAGGGAGGCTATATGGAAAGAGCAGTGAGCCAAGGTAACTGCATGGCCAGCACTCCTGCCTTGAAGTCTGGAGCAGGGCCCTCTACAGGGCATGCTGTGGGCCTACCTTTGTGCCAACTGGAAGGACATTGGAGGAGTTATCCAATCTAATTCAGCAAGCATTTCTCTTGACTTGAGAAGTAAGACATGTCCTTACTGGAGGTTATTTGCAGTCTTGTTGAGACACAAGATGTTCCCTCTCGAATGAGATAATGACCTGGGATCTTGGACAATGAAATGCATAGTCAGTGGTGCACATTATAATTGCCATAAGAATTCAGGAAAAGGGGTGCCCTGTGAGTGCTGGAGGGTTTGGGGAGGGTCTCAGAGAAAAGTCAAGACTCAAACTAGGCTTCCTTTGTCTGATTGGGCAATCCCTGGGAGGCAATTGTTAAACACTCAGGAACTTTGTCGGCTAGTTAATATCTTGCAATCAGTCAAGGTGGAAGTGTTTACACCAGAGAAACTGGCAAATGTTGTAAACCAGGGTACTTTGGGGGAAGTGCAGTTTAACAGCATACCACTGATTTTAGCCCAACCTAACATTTTTTTTTCTGTCCATAGGCAATGACTAGAAACTCTAATGTTTGCTTGGTTTATTTCCCTCCCTTATGCATTAAGACAGGCTGTACAGTACAGTTAAGAGGTGGGTTCTGGAGCCACGCCACCTGGGTTCAGGTCCACATCCTGCCTCTGCCTCATCGGCTCCATCTCTAAGGCTGAGGTAGTCATAGCTCCTTCTCGTAGGATTTCCGTGGGCTTAAACAAGTTTATACACATCAAGTACATAGAGCCGTGCATGCACATAAAAGTGTTCCACAAGTGTTAGCTTTCATTATTCTAAAACTGAAACATTCTTTAGTTCTTTTATACTTAAGGACCGTGGGTAACATAAATGGTGGTTAAATGTGTGAGCACTGGAGTCAATGTTTGGCATCCAGCCTGGGCACTGCCAATCACTGTGTGTATCGGCAAGTAACACCTACAAGTCTTAGTCTCCTCATCTAGAAAATGGGGGTAATAATAGTATCTACATGGTAAAGTATTTGTAAAGATTAAATGAGACTAATGTTTGTAAAGCACTTAACACAGTGCCTGCAGCAGAGAAAGCATTCGGTAAATGACGGTCATTGCTGTTATTATAGTTATTAGTGGTGGTAATAACAGTGCTCAAATTACCACCAGGTCCTGGAGCGCTCTGCATCCTTACAGACTACGTGAAGGAATACACAGGGGCAAGAAGAAATTCCCTGTCTTGAAGGAGGTGACATAGGGAACATGTTCAAAGTTTGAACTTGCTCTCTCCCAATGGAAAGAATTCCCATGGAATTCTATGAAGGTTATTTTCTTTCCCTTCCAGTTCCTTCCTCCCTCCTTCCCTTCCTTTATTGAAGGACATTGTTTTCATTGCTTTTAGAGAAAAGAAGGGATAGAGAGAAGCACTGATGCGAGAGAGAAGCATGCACTGATTGATTGCCTCCCATACACGCCCATACTGGGACAGAACCCTCAACCTAAGTATGTGCCCTGACCAAGAATCGAGCCCGCAACCCTTTGGTTACAGGACTGTGTTCCAACCAACTGTGCCACACCAGCCAGGGCCTACAAAGTTACTTCTTTACTTTCTCGGGCCGAGAATGTCCTCCCTGGCCAATTTCCCCTCCCTTCCAGAGCTTATTCAAGCTTCCCTCCTCATTAAGTCTTCCCTTATAGCCCCAGACACCAGAAAGCTCTCTTTTCCTGAACTTGTTGCTCTCTCTTTGGCCATGAAGTCAGAGGACTGACATCAGTCCTGTTCAGTCTCTTTTATGGCAATGCTGCATTTTCCCAATAAGGCTCATGTCTGTCAAAAGCAGGAACTGAAAAAAAAAAAAAGTAGGTCTATGTGCTCCATAGACACTAAAAGAATCGAATGCCGTTGAGGCTGTAAATTTTTGGTTGTCGAGACTGGAGGGTCTGGGTTCTCTCTTGCATCCCATCCCCATTGTTCACCAAGTCCATGTCGATTTCTCAGCTCTTGGAACCCAGGTGCACTGTTAAGTTCTGCTCTGGAACTCTCTGAGTTTCCCAGGATGCCTGAGCCCCACCGAGCGGAACAGTGCTACTGGCCAGGCTGGGCTTCTGTGAATGACCGGAAGAGAAGTAGCTGCGACTGCTCCAGGGCTGGATTTTGATCTAATTTCCTGCCTGTTTGGGTTCTCAGAGAGGCAGCCATTCTGGTACCAAATGGGTCTTAATTAGTTTCCAACTGAGAGATCTCAGTCCTAGTCCAACCCGACAGTGGGACAGATTGGGGTCTGTGCTAGGAGGGGGGAGAATGGCACCACCTTCTTGCTTTTCTTGTGGCAGTCCTTCAGACCTGGGAGTCCTCCCTGAATCATTTTCTGTATCGCGCTTTTCAACTATCCCCTGTCTGGGCAGCAGTTTATTGGAACCATTTCTGTTCCTCCCACCCCTGTTTTGCTCTTTGACCCACAGGGTTAGGCTTTAAAGGTAGGTTTACAAGGAGACATATTGCTGGATAATGGAGGCTTCTGGGCCACTGAAAGAGAGGACAACTGAATGGGGACACCTACATCAGGAATAAATCAGTTTTTTGTTATTATTTTTATTTTATTGGTTATTCTATTACAGTTGTCCTGATTTTTCCCTGTTACCCCCTTCTAACCAGCACCCCCACTCCCTCTGGCCATCCCCACACCATCGTTCATGTCCGTGGGTCATGCATGTAAGTTCTTTGGCTGCTCCTTTCCCTATACTGTATTTTACTCCCCTGTGGCTATTCCGCAACTACCTATTTGTACTTCTTAATCCCCTCACCCCTTCACACATTCTCCCCCTACCCCATCCCATCTGGAAACCATCTGGTAACTACTTTTCTCTTGCTGCTTTTAAGAGTCTCTCTTTATCTTTAACTTTTGGCATTTTAATTCTGTTATGTCTTAGAGTGGGTCTCTTTGCCATCATGATTGGGACTCTCTGTGCTTCCTGGACTTGCATGTCTATTTCCTTCACCAAATTAAGGACATTTTCTTTCATTATTTTTTTCAGATAGATTTCTAATTTCTTGCCCTTTGTCTTCCCCTTCTGGCACCCCTATGATGCATATGTTGGACCTCTTGAAGTTGTCCCAGAGGCTACTTATATTATCCTCATTTTTTCAAATTCTTTTTCCTTCTTGTTCTGCGTGGTTGTTTTCTGCTTCCTTATGTTCCAAATCATTGATTTGATTCTCAGCTTCATCCACTCTATGTTGTTTCCCTATAAATTGTTTTTACTTCAATCATTGTATCCTTCATTTCTGACTGGATCTTTTTTATGCTCCTGAGGTCCTAACTAAGTTCCTTGAGCATCCTTATATCCAGTATTTTGAACTCTGCATCTGAGAGATTGCTTATCTCCATTTCATTTAGCTCTTTTGCTAGAATTTTGATCTGTTCTTTCATTTGAGCCATGTTTCTTTGTCACCTCATTTTGGCAGCCTCCCTGTGTTTATTTCTATGTATTAGGTAGAGCTACTTTGACTCTGTGTCTTGGTAGTGTGGCCTAATGTAGTAGGTGTCCTCTAGGGTCCAGTGGCACAGCCTCCCCTATTACCTAAGCTTGGTACTCAAGGTGCACCCTTTTATGTGGGCTGAGTATACCCTCCTGTTGTAGTTGAGCCTTGGCTACTGTTGGCAGATCAATGGGAGGGTTTTACTTAGGCCAGTCAGTTGCAAGGATTGGCTGTGACCACTGACCACCAACCTCTGCTGTCTGTGGAGGATCAGCTGTGCAGGGGCAGGGTGGTGGTGCTCCGACATGGCATGTAACTGTCCACTGGTGTACTGGGCCTAGGTGTCCTAGGTGGTACAGGCCAAGGTCAGCCCCGACTTGTGTTTTGCCCAGGGACCCCTGGCTGAGATATAATGCAATCTGAGAAGGCTGCTACTTGTGCTGGGCTTGGAGATTCCCAGATGAAGCCAAGCTGTGAATCTAATCTGGTTGTCTCTAGTGCAGGGCCTGGGGATCACTGAAGCCAGATGTTGTTGATTGGTAAGATTTAGGAAGTTGGGAAGCATGAACCAAGACCAGTCTTTCATATGGAAAAGCAGCTTAGGTGGGTCCTTAAGTTGGGTGGGACAGAGTCTCTGGGGATCTCCAAGGCAGGTCAAACAGTGTTACCCAAGTTGATAGAGTCTCAGATATGGCACCAGTTGGTTGGCTTTGTGTAGGGAGGGCTTAGCAAAGGGACAATGGCCTCTGCTCACCTTGATGCCAGACACTTCAGTCTCTCCCTGTATGCCACTGATGCCTTTTAAGCTGCTACCCCAGTGCTGGAGCTCAGAGGGAGTGAGTCTGAGTAGGTGAGTCCATGTGTGGGTTCTTTAAGAGGAGATGCCTGGGGCTCCAGAAGTTTCTTCCACCAACTCAATCCCCACTTGTTTTTACAGCCAGAAGTTATGGGGACTTATCTTCCTGATAAGGAAGGAATCCTGGGCCGGGGGCCTGGTGCGGGTCCCGGCTCCTTGCTCCTAAGATATCCCTTCAAAATTTTTATCCACCACATGTGGGTGAGGGGCCAGTCTGTCTGCACCCCTCCTACCAGTCTGGATGGATGTGGTTCTTTAATTCCATAGTTATCAGGCATCCATTGAACTCGATTACTTTTTAAAAAATTATATTTTATTGATTATGCTATTACAGTTGTCCCATTTTTTTCTCCCCTTTATTCCCATCTACTCTGCACCTCCCTTCCCACCAGCATTCCCTACTTATTTCATGTCCATGGGTCATACATATAAGTTCTTTGGCTTCTCCATTTCCTGTACTTTTCTTAACTTCCCCCTGTCTATTTTGTATCTGCCAATTATGCTTCTTATTCCCTGTACCTTTTCTCCCATTCTCCTCCCTTCCCGCTGATAACCCTCCATATGATTTCCATTTCTGTGATTCTGTTCCTGTTCTAGCAGTTTGCTTAGTTTGTTTTTGTTTTTGTTTTTTAGGTTCAGTTGTTGATAGTTGTGAGTTTCATGTCATTTTACTGTTCATAGTTTTGATGATCTTCTTTTTCTTAGATTAGTCCCTTTAATATTTCATTTAATAAGGGCTTGGTGATGATGAACTCCTTTAACTTTATCTGGGAAGCACTTTATCTGCCCTTCCATTCTAAATGATAGCTTTGCCGGATAGAGTATTCTTGGATGTAGGTCCTTGTCTTTTATGACTTTGAATACTTCTTTCCAGCTCCTTCTTGACTGTCTGGTTTCCTTTGAAAAATCAGCTCAGAGTCTTATGGGAACTCCTTTGTAGGTAATTGTCTTCTTTTCTCTTGCTACTTTTAAGATTCTCTCCTTATCTTTAACCTTGGGTAATGTAATGATGATGTGCCTTGGTGTGTGCTTCCTTGGGTCCAGCTTGTTTGGGACTCTCTGAGCTTCCTGGTCTTCCTGGAAGTCTATTTCCTTTGCCAGATTAGGGAAGTTCTCCTTCATTATTTGTTCAAATAAGTTTTCTATGTCTTGCTCTTCCAGTTCTCCCTCTGGCACCCCTATGATTCAGATGTTGGAACATTTAAAGTTGTCCCAGAGGTTCATGTCATGTTAAGCCTCTTGTCATGTTTTTGAATTCTTATTTCTTCATTCTGTTCTTGTTGAATGTTTATTTCTTCTCTCTGCTCCAAATCATTGATTCGAGTCCTGGTATTCTTCCCTTCACTGTTGGTTCCCTATATATTTTGCTTTATTTCACATTGCATAGCCTTTACTTTTTCCTCCCTTTTGCAATCATACTCCACCAATTCTGTGAGCATCCAGATTACCAGTGTTTTGAACTCTGCATTTGTTAGGTTGGCTATCTCTTTATCACTCAGTTCTATTTTTGGAGCTTTGATCTGTTCTTTCGTTTGGGCCATACTTTTGTTTGTCTCAGAGCACCTGTTATGTTGTGAGGCGTGGAGCCTTAGGTACTCACCAGGGCAGGGCAACCTGTGTCACTGCCTTGTGGCACTGCATGTGGGGGGTCAGAGAGGGAACAATGCCACTTGTTTGGTTCTTGGCAGGCTCTCAGTCACTTCCCCTGCTTCCCACAAGCAAAATGGGGCCTTCTGGTGCTGATTCCTGGGCGGGTGGGTTTGTGTACATTCTAGGACCCTGTGTGTCTCAAATGAACTCTCCTGTGACACTGGCAGTTTCTTCTACTGCCGCAACCCCCACAGGTTTTTACTGGTAGAGGTTTTGAGGCTTTCTTTTCCCGCACCGAACCCTGGGTTGCATTATCTCTCTCACTCCCCAGTTGTCCCTCCTGGTTTGTCTGCACGCAAATGTGAGACCACCTGGTCTGCCAGCCACAGCCTTGCCACGTGTCCTCTCTGCCCTGGCTGCCTGTCTCTGCCCCTCCTACTGGCCTGGATGAATCTTTCTTCTCTAACTCCTTGGTTGTTGGACTTCTATACAGTTTGATTTTCTGGCAGTTCTGGTTATTTTTTGTTTTTAAATTTGTTGTTGTCCTCCTTTTGGTTGTGCAAGGAGATCAAGTGTATCTACATACACCTCCATCTTGGCCGGCTCAACTTGATTTCTGATGGTTCTGAGTGATGATTGTTCTATATGTTAGTTGTAATTTTGATGTGGTTGTGTGAAGAGGTGAACCATGTCTGCCTACACTGCCATCTTGACAGGAAGTCCAAGAATAAATCATCTTAAACATCACACAAGCACATGCCGGCCAAGGGCAACCAGTTGTATTAGGGATGATAAAACTGAGATCTTGTTGAGTCCCTATTTATTCAGGGAGAGACGTTTTGGCCCAAATGTCGTGTGGATTGCTCTATATATGGGCCCCCAGTCCTGGCTGATATTTCTGTAAGCCCTTGCCATCCTCTTTGAGCAATACGTGTGACCCTTATGTAGAACCTGAAGGTCTGGAAGAGGAGGACCAAGAGCCCACCGAGGAGGTGGACAATGGCATACCACAGCCAGCTAGTGCCTGCAGGACAGAGATAAATGACCCATGACTTTTATAGGGCCTCCCCCAAAAGCACCATTGGAGAGCTGGCAGGGCTATATGGCGGAGAGAATGAAGTTGCACGTTTTGATTTTAAAGCAGCCTAGAGAATAAATAGGTGGAAGACACGCTAAGACAGTCCTTTGGGGATTCAACAGGGTATATCGGGAAGCACTGGCTCCCCACAGCGACAGTGATGTAAAGGGACTCCTCACCCTCTTGCCAGTGCAATGCCTGAGTGCTTTTCGGGCGATATTTATAAACGCCTTCAGAGCTGGGAAAGGAACAAGTGTCCCTCACTCAGCCTCTGGCCAGTGTTCTTTGCTTTCCCCTGTGCAAGGAAGGGCTGATAAGCCCCCCGAATGGGGCCAACAGGGAGCTCTGGAAGCAGTACTTTCACAGAATTGATAAGGATTCGCCAGGATCTTTCAGAGGTCAAGAAAAACGTGATCTCTTCATTTTTTTAAAACGTTCTTGGTATATTGAAAAAATAGAAATGTCAAAACAGAATTTTAAAAGTTGTGATTTTTTGGAAACATTGTATTTAATAAAGTGGTATAATTTAACACCAAAGGCACAGAGTTAGTCACAAGATAATTATAGAACTTTTGAAAAACATTAATTCATAATGTACTACAGGCAGTCTGATCTGGTAACGGGGACACATTTTAACTTTATGAAGAACGTCATCTTTCCGTGCTGTTGTAACGTGCCTTTGAGATTGCACGTATAACTTCATTTGGAAATGAGTCATATCCTAAATCCGAGGCCTTTGGTTAGCCTAGGATAAATGAAATAAATGATTTCTCACCCACACACTTTTCAACCCTCCACCCCCAGCCTGTGATATAGCCTTGGGTTTAGCAGAAGTAAATAGTTTATGTAAATGCAGCATTTTTTGGTGATTCAGAAATCTTAGATAATGTTTAACAAAGATTCATTTATTGAGGTAGAGAGATTTAAAAAAAGGGATTATTATGGAATATGGAATAGCATTTTTGGGGACTTTTTTTTTTTTAAACCTCTGGGGCCCAAATATCATGAAAGTATTGCCAATGAGATTCATGTGTCTCCAAGAAAAATGCTAAAGGGAGAGAAACTGTCCTTCCTTACCGATATATGTGTATAACAACACACCTCTTGAGAATCGCCTCAGAGGCTTGGGCCTGACTTGTCCTTTAACTGTGTGCAGTTCTGTGCTGTGTCAGCTAGCTCCAAAAGGTGTGCTGACCATGACCCTCCTCAGGTCTACTTTGTGCTCCTTGCTTTTGTCTTCAGGTACCCGAGTGACATTGTGTGTGGGGCCATCATGGTAATGTCCCTGGCACTCATGCATGGGCAACATAGACATCCATGGAGAGAAGTTTTGCCCAGCAGTGTGGGCAGCAATGGAGGACCGTCAGCCCCTTTCTTCCCACTTAGGGTGGTGCAGAGATACCTTTCGGAAGGCAACTCCATGGCTCCAGGGATCGTACAGGCAATAGCCTGTGGACAAGGCCAACCCCGTAACACAGCTCTGTGCGGTTCACGTTCCTGTTCCCCTTCCCTCCACCACTCTCTCGCTTCTGCTCCTTTCGCTCCCCAGGGAAGAGCTTGCACTTAGGCCTCGGTCTCAGGCTCTGCGCTCTGCAAAGCCCAAGACTCTTTCACAAGGCCTGGCGATGTACGTGCTCTCCCTCAACTACTTTCTTACAACTGGTATTTTAAAACCTCAGTGCAAGATTTAATATGCCATCTATTAAAATGTTTTTATTCTGATATTGTCATTTAACAGTGTTATCATCATTTCTAGCCTTGAGTTATCTATAAATTTGTTCATAAAATGTATTGGCGGTTTTAAAAAGGCCATCAACAACCAACCTCTGTAACCTCATCTCATGCTTCACTCTCCTTGATAAATACTCTCTGGCAGCCTCACCTCCTACAAGCGCACAAATGGGCCACGCTCTTCCCCCTCAGGGTCTTGCACTCCCTACTCTTTCTGCTTGGAATCTTCTTCCCTTGGGCTCTTTACAGGGACACCTCTTTGTCCTGCTTTAGGGCAGAGCTTAGATGTCACTTCTCAAAGAGGACTTTCTTGGGCGTTGTGTCTCTGTCATAGCACTTATCTTGATCCAATCCACGGGTACCATGGATCCATCCATTAGCTGTTTTGTTTTGTTTTTTTAAATTGTTCATTGCCCTAATGAGAAGGAAATCTCCAGGAAGACAGAAGTGTTGTCTGTTTTCCTTGCTGTTACATCTCTAGTACCTAGCTCAGGTTCTGACATCTGGCAGGAGTTTAATAAATATATATATTTATCCTCACCCAAGGACATGTTTTTCTTAATTTATAGAGAGAGTGGAAGGGAGAGAAAGAGAAATATAGATCAGTTGCCTCCCATTCACACCCCAGTGGAGAGGAAACCCACAACTCAGGTCTGTGCCTTGACCAGGGGTCAAACCCACGACCTTTCTGGTGCATGGACACTCCAACCAACTGAGCCACCTGGCCAGGGAAGGGGTTCAATAAATATTTGACTCCTCCTCTCCACTTGCGTACTAGGTCCATTCCCTTTCACCTCTCAAGGGCTTTGATCCACCAATTCTCCCTCCTCTCTCTTATATCATCATTATCCCCCTCTTTACTGGATCATTTCCCATCAGCAGACAAAAATGCTGTAATTTTGAGACAGCCTAGTAAGCCAGGACAAGTGGAAGAGGGAAACCAAGACAGATAGTTCAGTGGTCAAACAGTTTACAGCCATCTAATAAATTGCAAAATTCTCTCTTCCCCAACAAAGCACACTTAAAAGAGTAAATGATTTACACTTCTCCTCCCCAACCAGAGGGTAAATAACTTAAAATCACCCTGCTCAGAATAAGAAACCAATGGGAAGTCACCCTACCCTTGAAGAGCCTAGAGGATAAGCTTTGTGACAGAAGTGTGTGCCGGGGCTGGGAAGCATCCAACTGCCTGGGGCAGGGGGTGGGGTCAGGAAAGGCTTTGCAGAGACTACTATTGGGCAAATCTTGTAGATTAGTAGATTAAAAAAAAAAATCTATAAATTAGAGTAAAAAATCATTGCAGTCTATTCCCAAGAAAATCTTTCCAACTAAAAATAAAAATTAAAAAAAAAATCATCCTGCTTGGGGAGATGGATAACAGAAATCCAGTTAGTGCCCGTTGTGCCAACCACACCCAAGGACAGATGAAATCTCATTTTGGTAGAATATGAAGCTGATGACTATTCTATTGAGACCCCCCCCCCCCAAGACCACCCCTAAACTCCCAGACTTTAAAGTCCTGGTGACAAAGGACCCCGCCTTGCTCTCCCTCTGGGAGCAAGTCCGCACCCATCCCTGCCCCTCTTTCTCTCCCCAGACGCGTTGCCTTTGCCTTTCTCTCTCCCAAGTGCCAAGGGCCGTCTGCGTCTATAACTTGTTTTCTAGACCTGTGCAGCCCAGCTGGCTCACTTCTGCTGCCCCTGTTAACTTTCTAACTAAACTTCCTCTTATAAGTTGAGTTCCTGGCTCTGAATTCTTTCTTTGCCAAACTCAAGGACTGAGGTCCGACTTCACGGGTAACAACTGCGGTCATTTTACGCCGACATTGCCGGCAGCAATTTCTCCTGTATTAGAAAACAAAGCAAAGCAAAACAAAACACACACAAAAACACTGGTCTTGGCCTACACCCTTTTCAGTTGACACAATCCATACCTTATTTATTGTCTCTCTCCCCCTAGATCAGAAGCCCCATGATTGAAATAATTGTGTCTTTTATTTACTGCTATATTCCTAGGGCCTCAAAAGTAACTGCCACATAGTAGGCTCTCAGTAAAAACCTTTTAAATAAATGAATCACGATGCAGAATGAATGACTGAAATAATAAAGCCTTTTTTAATTAACCAAAAAAAGAAAAACCAGTCCAAATATCTTAAAAGATCAACGTTCAACTTTGCAAATATACACAAGACAGCTCTATAGCGATATATGGTGGCCATCTAACTGTGTAAGTGATTTGGGGAAGAATTCTGTCCCATTCTCTGCCTTCCAACGTGGGAAGCTCAATGGGGCAGTTGAAGGGGGAGGGGAAAACCAGTGAGAGGCTTCTCAGCATTTAGATAAGAGCAGGTCTTGCCTTCGAAATGAAAAACTAAGGCTGGAGGTAATAACTTTTCCCAAACTCTGCATTCTCCCCTCTATGGTCTGAGCATAACCCTCCACAAAACACATCCAGATAACTATGTCAAAGGTAAAACAAAAGTTCTTAACCTTAGAACTGCTTTCTAGAAAATTGGCATGCAATGATAGCGCCAACCAGGAGATGGCGACTCGCCTTTCTCTCCAGGAGGGCTACACTCCAGTGGCTACTGAAGGGGAGAAAGGACCTGGAACTTGGCCAGGTCAGCCGGCTGCGTCAGCCAGGGGCCTCTAAGGTGGAGAGCCCCGAAAACAGGGCTCTTAGAATGCCTTGTTCTTGTTGGCTGGGCCCCCATGAGTGAAATAGTTGTTGCTGAAAAAGATACATGCTTAAGGCCTCAGATTAAGAGCAACTACAAATCCAGTGTGGTTGGCAGGTCCACAGTCAGGATATTTATCTCAAATTCAGGGAGTTTGAGAATCTAGGGCAGCTCCTTGGCAACCCAGCACTGACGGTCCTTTTGTTGGACGTTTCTTAGGCTTAGGCAACTGCGCCTGAGAGCCAACCAGATTTTTTCCCAAGGCGCAGACTCGACCTGGCCAGCGCTCTTCCGCAGGAATTACATACCTGGGTGCTGGGGTCTACCAGCCGCTACGACTGGGTGGAAGGTTGTGTGTGAGAGTTGCGCACATGGAGCCAGTGGGCAAAGCCCGAATTTGTTTTGCAGTACCATGTGCTGGTACTTAAGAGTTTCCACAGAGGCAGCTCATTGTTTCGTCTGTCTCTTAGAGGGCTCCATGATTAAAACAAAAAAACATAAGAAACTACTCTAAAAAATTCCCCCAGAGCCCTCACTGCTTCTTTACCCTAACAAGTCCCCTGAGATATTCTACTTCTCCATTTTTCATTAAGAAGTGTATCAGTCAGGCTCTGGCCAGGAGACAGAAACAGCATCAGTTATTTGAACAGAGGAGGTAATAAAATAACTGTTAACTAAATATGAAGTTGTCAGCTAGGTTTGGGAAGAGGTGGGAATTAATAAAACTCAGAAACCTGGAAGTCAGACTTTGAGGAGGAGGCGCTGCCCAGCTGAGTGACATCTCTGAGGTGGAGAGGGGCCCCATGGGCACATGGTGTCTCCTGGGACTGGGGGCTGTGATGTGGCTGGTGCTGCAAGTGTTGGAAAAACTGCAAATTGCATGCAAATGCTGTCACAAGAAGGCACTGCCCCTGCTAGGGTGAAGAGGTAAGACTAGGGTGACATGTTTAGGACCAAGAAACCCATAGAAAGCAGGTAGGAAGGAACACACCCTAATTTTTCTCCTGCAGCCTTTGCTGTCTCCTCTAGTGCTTCCCGTGGGAGGAGCTAACATGGAGCCAGTGGGCAAAGCCCGAATGTGTCTTGCAGAGTCCCAGCTCCAGCTTCACAAGACTGGGCACCAAAGGTAGGTTTGGAGCTGAGAGGCAATAAGTTCAGAAGTTCTCCTAAAACATTTTGTTTACTGTAATATTCACAGCCATTATCCAATCCATTCATCCAAAGGGATTCCTCAGTGGGTCTGGGGGGCACATGGAGTGCATTTTTAAACCGAGTTTGGGGTTCCCAATGGTTAGGTAGTAGCAACCATCTGTCCCCATGGTCTTGCAGCAATGAGAGCAGTGGTAGCCCTGACCCTTTTCAATCTCGGTTTCTAAGCTTCGTGGGGAGCAATGGAGGCCTCTTGACTATGACTCTACAATGGCTGTGGACACTGGCCTATTTATATATTTGGTGTCACCTCTTTAATGAAGTCTTCTAGGATAAACTAGCTCATAAACCACAGCCCACTCTTTCCTTGGGCAGTAGGAAATCTCCTAGTATTGGAAATATAAATGATCATCATGCTGGATAAACATGACGCGTGGAGTGTAGTCAAAGAAAATTTGTTTTGGTCTCCCACTGTCCTTTCTAATTTATTCAAGGGAGCAAGCTCTTCCCTGTCCCAGATGAAATTTAAGATAAGTCCCATGAGTTTCTGGTCACGCTCAGTAATACCAATAATCCTCTGGTCACTTCAAATCACAGAGTATAAATTTAATAATTGAAATAGCCTTATAACTTCTTACTTTGATGTTGAAGCTTCCCACCCTTATGCCAAGGAAACTGGCAAATGTTATAAACCAGGGCTTTTGAGGGGGCAGAGGGGACCAGTTTACCAGCATACCACTACTTTTAGCCAACCCAACATTTCCTTCTGCCCACAGACAATGACTAGAAACATTCAGTGCTGTTTGACTTCTTTCCCTCCCTTATGCATAAGGAGGCTGTACAGTGCAGTTGAGAGGTGGGCTCTGGAGCTGCACTACGTGAGTTCAAGTCCACATCCTGCCTGTGGGACCTTGAGCACACGGCGTACTCTCTGTGCCTCATTGAGTCCATCTCTAAGGTCAAAGTAGTCATAGCACCTCCTCGTAGACTTCCGTGGGCTTAAACCAGTTAGTGCCCACGAAGTCCCTAAAGCAGCACCTGCACATAAAAGTGCCCCACAAACATCAGGTATTATTATTCTAAAACTGAAATATCCTTTAGTTCTCTGATTTCGGCTCTGTAGTTAAAAGATGCCAACATCTGGTAACCAATTTAAACCGTGCATGTCTTGCTGGGAAGAACTCTCTCTAATATACCACCCTTTTATGTGAGTGTCTCTCAGGTCAAGGCGTGTCCTCTTCCTCTCGAAAAAAAAAATAGCAATGACACATGGTGAAAAGCCCATTGCTACTACTATCCCAAAATGTGGGCATTGGTTTTGTATCTCAGTCCCTTTACTGCCCACTCCGTCTCAGGTGAGGCCCACATCTGGCTACACATTCACATATCCCCTGTTGTGACAAATTTGGGGGGTACGAGCTATCATAGCTACCTCCCCTTCACCTTCCCTTTAAAACAAAATCAAAGTCATAATCAGCCCATCACTTGTCCTTTAGATTTTTGAGGTAGAGCTTGGACAGCTGTACACTGTGTCCCGTAAGCTACAAGGAAGGGGCACATATTAAGCTCTTGATGGACAAGTTGAATCCCCGCTTCTGAAGTTTGCGACAAGACCCCTATACTCCCTTCTCTCTGCCATGGGTGGGAATGAACTCACGGGACACCAAAAACTTTGTCCAGAAATCCTCTTTTCTCATCTCCAAATTACTGACCATTTAGTCACCGTGAATGAGTGGTGTGAGAATCGTGAAACTGGTTTACTCTGACTTCCTTTATTCTAAGCCTGCACTGGGGTCTGGTTCCTCTTTTTGGAATGTGATCTCTAGGGTCTTCAGGCCTTAGCAGAAACTTCTGTTTTATTTCTTTTAAAGATTTTATTTATTTATTTTTAGAGGGAGGGGAAGGGAGGGAGAAAGGGAGAAAAACAATGATGTGCGAGCGAAACATTGATCGGTTGTCTCTTGCACGCCCCCAACTGGGGACCTGGCCCACAACCAACATATGTGCTGACCAGGAATCAAACCTGCAACCTAGGTATGTATCCTGACCGGGAATCAAACTCACAACCTGTTGGTGTACGGGATGATGCTCCAACCAACTGAACCATCTGGCCAGGACAGCATCAATATTCTTAAAGCTTCCAAACCTGAGTCAAATGGCCTTTTTAGGTCCATTAGGGAGAGTTCAGGTAGAGAAGAGATGCTACAAATCATCTCAGTTGAAATAACTGTTTCCAATCCTACATAGAAGGATTGAAACCTCCAGGATTGCTTCAAAGGACTGTCATCCACCTCACTGGTTTACCACAAGGGTTGGATGAGATCCTATGTGCAAAAGTATTTTGTAATTTTGCAAGCTGGAAGGCAAAATGCACAGACATTCATGGGATTATCATGATTATGGATACTTTAAGGGAGGCCTGATTAGAATTTCTGAAGACAGTTCTAAGCAGGCACTCACAGTTCAAAGAGGAAACTGCTCTTTAAAACTCTATCCAGAGCAAACAATAGGGCTGTTCAGCAAGTGTTTCTGAGAAAACATTCACCTAGAGTGTACATTAGCAACAGTGGGAGATCACTGTGCAGCTAGCAGGTGGGGAGAAGCCCCGCCCACACATCCTTGGCCTATCCGGGGTCACCTCCAATTGTTCCCCAATATACCAATAGTTCCTGCCTCTCGCTGCCTTTGAGTATGTTCTGGCCCCTGAGGTGGGCAGCAAGTGAATGCCTGGGAGCAACCCTTACCCATGGGGGACCATTCTGAGGTGTGTCCCCAACGACTGCTCAGAGGGTTGCAGTGGGACTGACTCCCTCCACTCCCACTCTGAGGTAACCTGTTCACTGACACTCTTTATTGCCTTGCCTCCCTTCCCTGTCTCGCTCTCCCCCTTCCCTCACAGAACTTTCTTGAATCTCCACCCCAATCAGCTACTTGCAGCTTGAAGGAAAACAGTCTTCTTTCGAGGAGGACCCAAGCTGAGGCAGAAAAGGCTACAGTTTGTCTTTGGCAGAAAAATTAAATTATACTGACTGAAACAGTGGCTTCTTGGAAAATCTAGCTATATCGGGTGCTGGTTGAAATTGTTAAGTAATAATAATACCTCGCATTTATTGATAGCTTCCTTCATGCTTCATATGATCCAAACACTTTTCACATAGGTGACAAAAGGATGGGTCTTTGGAATCTGACGGACAGGGATTTGAATCTCAGAATCTTTATTGTTTCTACCTTTTTTCCCTTTAAATAATGTTGTGTATGTTATGGAATCTCTCAAGTCCTTTCTTTCCTCATCTGTCAAATTGGGGTGATAATGTAACGTGGTGGAAGGGGTTAAATAAGGCAGTGCACGTGAAGTGCTAGCAGGGCCCGGCACACGTAGATGCTTAAAACGTGGTAACTACTGTTATTACTATTGATTTTATGAGAAAAGACATAAGCCTGTGGAGGAGAAAGAAACTTTACTCTTCTAGTTTCTTTCAGCTGGTCTAATAATTAAATAGACATAAGATAAATTAATAGAGAAAAATGACCACATTTAATTACATTTGTACATATGGGAACCGCACATACACGAGAGAGTCAGAGACTCAGAGACACAAAGGGGCAATGGGGTGTGTAAGGCATTCTGAGCGAAGAATGAGGTAAGGCACCTCGGGGCTGCAGAGGGGACAAAGGTCATTTCCAGGACAATAAGAGCAAATATTCAGTAGTTAGAAGTTTGCTCTGCCATAGAGATAGGCCATAAAAAGCTGTTTCTGGTGATAACTCCTTCTGGGCAAGGCCCCTAGTTTAAATCCTTTAAGGGAGAGATCAAAGTTTCCCCTGAGTCCTCAGAGTCTGAATTGCCCTCAGCTCAAAATAATTCTCATGCCCAGGTGACCCATCTTGTGGAGGTCTGCTCTGAACGCCTTCAAGCCCCATCCAAAAATGGAGGAGAAAAGACTGATTTGACTTAATTTACAGGGTTCGTAAGAAAAGAATTATTAACTGTTTGCATCTACTTAAGAGAGTAAGAAACCCTCAATCTGTTATTACATCCCTGTGTACATTCAAATTCTATAGACCTTCCTGAAGAAATGGATAAAGAAGGTT
>PVJD01014294.1:0-29758 GCA_004026545.1 Mormoops blainvillei | reverse complement strand
CACGAGGCAGCCACAGCCCTGCCCCGGGGTGCTGTCCTGGCTACCGGCAGCACGCAGTCCTATCCTTGCCCATGAGGGGACCCTGGGGGAGGACAAGGCAGGATGTTCTGAAAACCTCATGGCCTCCGGAAGGATGGGTTCCTGGAGGGGTGGGCAGAAGAGACCTAGGGCTCCCTTTCTTCGGCCTTAGGGCGGGGCCAGGCTGAAAGCCAAACCTCGATGTGGGGCCTAAGGGAGGGTGCTGGGGACCCAGCAACAAACAGGACAGACACTGCCGTGCCCACGTGGGGCTCACAGTCCCGCAGGGGAGGCAGACGCCGCACAAACCATTATGAATAATGCATTAAATAATGACAGGTGGGCGTCAGGCTGGGAGGGGGCAGGCAGGGGAAGGCTGGTCCCAGGGACCTGACCTCTGCAGGGGTTATCGGAGGGCTCCCTGGAGAGGGGTGCCTGAGGACCAGAATGGCTAACTAGGTGAAAAGTGACTGTTGGAGGGACAGGGACAATGTGGATGGGGTCCCAGGGCACAGGCCTGAGAGCCTGAGAGAGGATCAGTGTGGCCCAAGACTGTGACCCTTGTCCTGGAGGCAGCTGGAAGCTTCTGAAGAGTTTATAGAGCAGAGAGAGGGGACACCAGATGTGCAAAGCTCATTCAGGACTGCAGGGGACAGGAGTGGGTGCAGGGAAGTGGCACCAAGGTCCAGGGAGAATGAAGGCAGCCCCGCCCAGGGTGGTCCCCTCTGAGATTGAGCAGGGGCTGGCCTTGGACCCAGTTTGGGAATTACAGAGGACAGGAGTGTGTGTGTCATGGTATAGGGAGGAGCGAAGGAGGCCAAGGAGTTATCGGGGAGGTGCCAGGTTCCGGTTTGTGCCACGGGGAGGCTGGTGCTGTCCCGAGGCCGAGGGCAGGCAAGGGGGACAGGTGGACAGGTCAGGCATTTGTGTTGGGACATGGGTAGGGGGTGGGGACAGGCAGAGGGAACAGCTTGAGCAAGGCACAGAGAGGAGAGAGGTAAAGGGAACCTGCCTGTGGAATCTTCCAGAAAGAGGCTGAGTCTGGTCACGCTGGGGCTTGACTGTAGGCAAAGGGGTCTGAACTCGACCCGTGGCCGATGCCGAGCTGCAGAACGGTGGGAACAGAGGGGTGCCTTCCTGCACTGGATCAGTGTGGAAGCGCAGCAAATGAGGGACTGGAGCCGGGCGGGGTTGAATCTCAGTGGCTGGTGCCTGCACCCCGAAACTGGAGAAGGGGTCCGTATGGCTGCGGTGTGTCAGGGGCCCAACTGGGGGGCATCCTGCAGGCATGAGTGCGTGAGAGTGAGTGTCTGTGTGTCCCTTGCACTGAGCAGTCCGCCCTTCGCTTGAGGCTGGGCCCAGGGCTCACATCGAACCCTGCCAGGACCAGGGAAAGCTGGCGGGGCCAGACCAGACGATGTGGTTGGACGAGGCCCACAGCCCCTGGCCATTGCTCTGAAAACCCAGCACTAGCCCTTTCACTGCCCACCTGTGACTTTGGACCCCAGAGCCAGCATCTCACCCCTCCCCAAGGAGCCGGGGTGGGGGGTGCTGCGGTATTGGCTGGAGGGCAATATCTGTACCAGTAACAGCGGCCAGGTGCCGAGGAGGCCATGTCACAGCGTCCCAGGGTCACCCACGCCCACTTTCCTCTTGGGACCTGGTCTGCCCTCTCCCCGGATGGGAGGGTTGGTCCGCTCAGCCCAGAGCTGCCCTTAAGATCAGGGCCCAGTGGCCAGGCTGAGGCCTGGTTCCAGACAGCGGCTAGGGCCGTGGCCTGGACATCTGCATCTCTGACCCCACCTGCAGACTCTTGGATCGCATGGGCCTGTGGCTTTCTCATCAGTCCTGCCACCTACCCTTAGCCCTCCCTCCCCGAGGCTGGGTACACATCAGAAAGTCATGGGTCAGATTCGGGGACAGACCTGAGCCCAAACCCATTGCTGGCCGGCCGTGGGTGAGCTCTGGCAGGTGGCTCTGGCCTCGTTGTGCCCCAGCGGCATCATCTGCAAAATGGCGATCGTGATGGCAGAAGGTGTTTTCCAGTGCTGGACACAGCAAGGGAAGTGGCCATCCCCAGTCCCTCGGGGCCCCGAAGTCTCACCGGCATTATAGTGAGGGGCGTGGGCTGCAGCCCGCCAGGGTCGAAGAGCAGGAGACCTACCATCATCTCCCCAGGTGGTGCTTTTGTGTCTGTTTTGCAGATGAGAAAACCGAGGCTCAGAGGAATTGATAACTGGCCAGTGCTACACAGCAGGAAGGGTGGGGAGGGGCGCTGGGGCTCCAGCTCTCAGGTCCACTCTCTGCTTGGCCCCCAAAGCCACTACCCTCTAAATCAAGAAACGCAAGTGCAACATGTATTCGTTCCCCACCTCCGCGCCCCACACCACTGTCACTGCAGGACACCCTGCTCTCTTGCCGCCAAACCCACACCTGACCCCTGGCCTGATGGGGCATCTCTGTGGAGCACAAGGGGGGGTCGCCGGGCAGAGAAAGAGCCCCACAGGCCAGGAGCCGGCTCCGCGGGCGCTTTTCTCCCTGCCTTCTTCCTCGCTCAGCTCTTTGTTAAGCTCCCTTTCAGCTGAGCCGGCAGAGCCTGGGTGTGCCGAGTGAACAATAATTGCCGCGTCTAGACAGTGTCTGGTATGAGGCCTCCCTCTCCGGTGCCCGTGGCCGCCACAGGCTCCTTTTCCCAGCCCCGCGGCCCTGCCCCACACCCTCCCTTTCCCACAACCCTTCCCCTCTTGGCTGCCTGTCCCTGGTCCTGCCTCCCTCCTGCTCAGACCCTCACATCTCTCTTACCCTCTCCCCTTCAGGCGCACACTCACCCCAGTCTGTCCCCAAGGCCTGAAAGGCAGGGGGGCAAAGATGGCTTTGCTCTTGGCTCTGGCTGGGAGACTTTTCGGGAGACTGAGGCCAGCAACCTCCCCACCCCGGGAGCTGGCAACTGCTCACCTCACTGGATTCTGGGCTGAGCTGGGAAGCTCTGGGGCTCTTTCCATCCAGGCCTGGGGGTAGCCCAGAGAAATCAGCCCAGGATGAATTTAGGGTAGGTACAGGGAAGAACTTCCTGGGGACAATGACCGACAGCCCTGGGAGGGAGAAAACCTATGATTTGTCCCATTTTACAGATGAGGAAACAGAGGCCCGGAGAGCTTAGTAGCTTGTCCAAAGCCAGAGCCAGTGCGTACAGGAGCCTAGATTTAAAGTCTCAGGGGCACTGCTGCGGGACCCCCGCAGGGGCCGGCTCCACAGCCCCAATCATTACCGGCGATAGGAACAATGAAATGCTTACTGAATACCGGGGGCCGAGGTGAGCACTTGACCTGAACCATTTCCTTTATCCTCCCGCGGCTGTTTGATAGGATGGAGGATTATGCCCATTATACTGATCAAAAGAGAATAGCCAAGGGCCGCTGGGTGTGGCCAGATGGGGACCTAGCTCCGCCTCACGGGGCTTGGCATGGAGCAGAAGCTCACTGAATGTTGCCATAACTCCTCCCACTCTCCCGCTCTGGGCTCCCTTGAGCATCTCCGGGGCACGTATCCCCAGCCAGGCTGGGAGAGCGGCCAATGTGGGGTTCTGTCCTCACGAAACCATGGCCTAGACTGGACGGGCAAGTCTGCCGGTTTCAATCTGAAGGGGGAATTATGACGATGCCGGGGACCCAGGGCCTCTGGATGTCGAGGGGAGGGGCCCTAAATCCAAGAAGTCTTTCTGTAGGAAGTGGAATCAAGACCGTGTCCTAGAGGATGGGTTAGAGTCAGCCAGGCCAAGAAGGGAGGGAAAGATGTTCCAAGCGGAAGGAACTGTTACACAGAAGAGGGTCCTGAAGCGAGGCGGTAACCTCAGAGGACCCCAGAACCCTGAGCAGCATGACAGGCTGAACTGGGTTGGGGATGGCGACAGGGAGGGCGCTGCCGGGGGGACGGTGAGGCTGGAGCCCCGCTGGTCAGCTGGTCAGGAAGGGCCGCGGTTGCCAGGTCCACTGGGAACTAGGACTTCTCCCACGGCAGGGAGGCCAGGCAGGGGGCTGCTGCGGGGACCTGGGCAAGCGGTGCTGGGATGACCAGGAGGACGCGTCACCAGGCTGGTTTGCATGGATGCAAGAGGACCCAAGCTGTTACAGAAAGATCGCCTCCCCTGGAGTTGGGGGCTGGCCTGCAGGCTGGTCTTCAGTGCCAGACACTGAGCAAAGGTCTGGGGGTGAGGGTGGCCAGGCGTGCTCCTGGAGGGAGAAGTGGGCCAGGCACCCAAGAGCCTTCAGAAGAGCACGGGATAGGGAGCCATGGAGTTTGCAGGCTCGGGTAGGAGGGTTTATTAGGGAGAATAATCTGGAATGTTTGCAGGAGGGATCAGAAAGGAAACCTGGAGGCAGAGAGGCTGGGAGGAGGCCTTCCCTGGGAGGAGGCCACCGTGGAGTGGTTTTTCCTTCCTCAGCAGATTTGTCCTCATCTCCGGCCACTCCTCCCCCTGCAGAGCCATTTCGATTCTGCACCTACTCCCTGCCCATGGGGTGCCTGGAACCTTCCACGCCCAGCTGGAGATGGAAGGAGGACAGCCACCATTCATTTCCTCCTCCGCACCATCAATGCAAATGTCAGACAGCGTAAGTCCACTGGGCCTGAACACCTCTTGTGGCCGCCGGGGGCCAACACCGGCAGATCCGAGGGAGAGCTGCCACCTGCCACCTCGGCCTGCCTCGGAGCCGTGCCGCCCCGGACCTGGGCCGTGGCTTCTGTGGCCTTGACTTGACTGGGAATGGAGAGCTGCGGGCAAGCAGAGATAGCACCGCCTGTCTGTAGGCTGTGAGACGCGGATCCGATGCTGGGAGTTTACAGGCTGGAAAGGAGAGAAACAGGAGCAGACCTGGTACACAACGGGGGGAGGGTCAGGGGTCCTGCAGCAGGAATGGTGAAGATCTGGGTCACACGGGCTCCCCATCCCTGACCCCAAATCCCTGGGCAGATGGTTCCGGAACTCTGAACTTCTCCAGCTATAGAAAGACATACACCACATTATGTCCTCGCACCCCAGTGAAGTGCGGGGCAGCCCCTGTAATCTAACGTATAAACACGTCTGCAGCAAAACGTGTGCGTGAACAAAGACCATAAGAAACGCCTGGCTCAGTTTTCTCACCTCTAAAATGAGGCAGCTCACAGGGCTGCCCTGAGAATTTGGTGCCTCCCATGCGCTGCCTCAGACACCAGCGCACGTCCTGCCCCAAGCCCTTGGCACTTGCTGCTCCTTTCTAGAATATTCCTTCCCCAGGCATCTCATGAAATCGCTTTCCCACCTCCTCCAGGGCACTGTGGCTCTGCTTAAATGCCACCTACTCAGCGAGGCTTGCCCCGTTGTCCCATCTCCCCCTACACCACCCGCCTTTCTTTTTCTTCACAGCCGCTACCATCTGACGAACAATGCAATCAATGACTCGATTGATCGCCTGCTCTCCCCCGGTAGAACCTGAGCTCTGTGAGGGCGGGACATTTTTCTGTTGCCGCCCGTGCCTTCAGCACCTGGGACAGTGCCCGCACAGGTGGGCACTCGGGTTTCTGCTGAACGAACGACTGTCTATTAAATATGCCTCACCCATCAAAAAGGCACGGTAAAGCCCCGCTGGTACCATCACCATCACTGTTGTTATTGATGCTGCGGCTATATTATTGCCGTCATCATGGTCATCATCACGTTCGTGAGCTGATCCCAGGCCTTGGTTCTCTACCCTGTGAAATGGGCCTTCTGGGGACTGAGAAATTAGCCTCCAGAAGCCGGTCAGGTCCCTGCAAGAGAGACAAAGAACACTGCCCGGCCCGCTGGGGGAGCGTGTGCCCCTCGCTGCAGAGGGGGGCCCGGGAGGAGCTCGAAGAATGCCAGTCCCCGTGAGCAGGGCTGCCAGAAGGCCATACATTATTCATTGCCAAACGGGGCCTCGGGCGGCGTGCGCTGGGGGCTCACTCCGCGCCTGGCACTTAGCTGACTGCTCCTCACACGTTGCCTCCTTGCATCTTCACAGATTTGCAGGGTGCGATCCTTCCCCTTGTTTACTGGGGTGGGGAGCTTGAGGTGCAGAGGATCGGACCACCTTACTTCTCGATGGCCAAGCAGGGCCCCAAGTCAGCAGATTTGGACCCAGCAGCCCCCCACCCCCCAGTCACCTTCTCACTGTGGAGGGAAGAGACCTCCCTGGAGAGGGGCTGGGAGGGACAGAAGGGGACCGCCACCCCCCACACAGGGCAGGCAGGGGACAGGCTGGGTCACAGCAGGGCTGAGGAAGGCTCCGGAGGTCATTGCACCCTGGCCCCCAGCCCACCTGTCCATCCAAGCCTCCTCTCCGGAGAAAATGCTCCCCGCTGTGCGAGGGAGCTGGCGCCCCTGAGAGAGCTGGCTCTGGAGTTCCAGGGGCTCAGTTTGCTCAGCTGTAAAATGGACCTAACTGACACCCCTGTCCCCAGCCTGGCGCTGTGAGCCATGTAGACACTGTCCTAGCTCAGAAAGCGGAGTCTGCCGAGGGCAAATGCCCAGCCCGATGGGTTACACACGTGCCTGTTCTGTTTAGATAACGTTTTTGAAATAACCAACTTTTAGCCGTGGAGGACAGATTAGGGACGCCTGGGCCCGGGGCCGAAATGGTGGTGTGGCCATAAAAGAACAAGAGGAGGGAGGTTTTTGGCGACAGGAATGTTCTGGATCCTGACTATGGTAGAGGAAACACAGCTCTGTGATAAAATTGTATAGCACTAAACACACACATAAAAGAGTCTAAATAAAATGGGGAAAGCTGCAGAAGATTGGGGGGGGTGGTGTCGACGCCCACCCCCCGCTGTGAGGTTGTCCGATAGAGCTGCTAGACATTTCCACCAGGGGGAACTGGGGGAAGGGCACCTGGGGTCGCTCTGTATTATTTCTCACAACTGCATGTCAATCTGCAATTCCCTTCATAAAAATGGGAATTAAAAATGTCATCTTCGCCCTGCCTGGTGTGGCTCAGTGGACTGAGTATCAGCCTACCAACCTGAAGGTCGCCGGTTCGATTCCCCGTCAGGGCACATGCCTGGGCTACCAGCCAGGTCCCCAGTTGGGGGCATGCGTGAGGCAACCAACTGATGTTTCTCTCCCTCCCTTTCTCCCTTCATCCCCCTCTCTCTAAAAATAAATAAGTAAAACTTTTAAAAATATAAATAAATAAAAATAAAAATGTCACCTTCCTCTGCCCGGGAAGGGTTAAGTGAATGCCTGCGATCACCAGCCCAGGCCAAGGACCAGGGACATTGCCAGGGAGCTGGAGTTTCCTCAGCCGTGAATTGTCCTTCCTGCCTTGCTCTGAGTGTCCCCAGCCTTTCTTCCAGAATGTTCCTGTCCTCTCCCAGATTCCCATAGACAGGAATTCCATACCAGCCCATGGGACTTAGGGAGACACCCGAGGACAAGGCCAGCTTTTGTCGCTGGGCTCTGGTCTGCACAGGGCTGGGAGTCCAGCCACGCTCAGAGGTTCTCATCAAGGCATGAAATCCTCACCACCTTGTGTCTCCTTCCCCGGAGCGAGTTCAGGGCAGCGTGAAGGCTGCTGAGTGTCATGGAACGTGGGTCCTAGACCAGCCGAGCTTCGGCCTCACCACACGCCTCGAGACAACCCCTGTCCTCCCCCCTTCCTTCCTTCCTTAGAATGATATTTCATATAGAGCCAAAAAAGAGGGAAATTTTCCTTTATAAGATCTTCTGAACAAATTTGA
The DNA here is from genome assembly GCA_004026545.1 of Mormoops blainvillei. NCBI lineage: Eukaryota > Metazoa > Chordata > Mammalia > Chiroptera > Mormoopidae > Mormoops > Mormoops blainvillei. The sequence goes on along the minus strand of PVJD01014294.1, from coordinate 22,006 downwards.
AAAACACACTTATATTTCGATCTAGTTTCCTGATAAAATAATGTCACAACAATACCCACCCTCTGTCTCCCATTTTTCTGAAGGTCCCTTTTCTTTCTCGGGTCCATTCAGGGTAGCTTTGTTTTGACCTTATGGCCATATTGTCGGGATGCGTTGGTGTCATTCTTTGCTCTGAGTCACTTAGACAAAGGTTCGGCTCTCTTGAAGCAGGACGAGTTGCTTTAGGTTGTTCGAACTTTGTGCTAATCCTAGAAAGTAGTCTATATTGCCCTGAATCTCTATTCAACACACGGGTGCTTCATGAAAATACTCTTTGGCATAAAACCCTGCGGTATGGGCGCTGACGGTATTCTTAGTCTGTCGTCCGCAGCCTAGCACCTCATGAAGTGTGCCGCCGGGACCCCTGGTATCTCCCTTCTGTCCTTAGGGTCCTCATTGGAAGCCCAAAGGGCTTGGGCTGCATTATTCTAAAGGTCTTCTAGGCTCCTGAGGAGGAGGACCTGGCCCCCCTGCTGCTGGCTGACCAGGACTTTCCTTTATGTTCTGTGTGGTCGGACAAGCAGAGCTGGGCCCCAAGGCTACCTCGGGCCCTTCTCTACATGTGACCTTGGATCCTCCCTGCCTTTTAGCATCAATACAATGAGAAGGTGACACCAGTCCGGTCATGAAGTCACTCAACAAACCTTTTCTGAGCACTCACCAAACCCCGAGCACGGGCGTAGGCACCGGAGAAAGAAAGGGGGTTGGGGCACAAACGTGCCCCTGCCTTCACGGACCTTGCAGTCTAGGGGGGAGATGATGCCACATTTAAATTACAAATTGCAGCCAAGATTATGTGAGGAAGGAAAGTGATCAGCTGGGACGGGGAGTTTCAGGGCCACAGGGAGGGCCTCCCTGAGAAGCGACAGCTGAGCAGAGTCTGGGCGAGGAATTAACTCTAAAGAAAGCGGGTGGCCACGGGCAGGCGCTGGGGCTAAGCAGGGAGCAGTAAGAGCTGGGGGCCTGTGCCTGCCCGGAGATCACGTGGTGTGAGAGGCTTTGGCCCAAGAAGAGGCAACGGCTTCAGGGTGTGACGCCCAGGGGTAGGCGCAGGTGCTGGTCGGGACGTGAGGCCAGAGGGCCTGGTTTAAGGATCCCAAACGGCAGGGGGGATCCTTTGAGGTGCATTACGCTGCAGAATTACCAGATCGGCTTTGTGTTCTGGAAATGTCATGTTTACCAAGAAGAGAAAGGGGTCTCAGGGGTCCTCATTGTTGCCTGAAATGATTTTTACTGTGGTGTCACTTAAACATGTACAGATACAAAGTGAGCCATGAACCCCGTGTAGCTCTTAGACAATGATAAAAGCAGGACAAATTGATCAATCAAATACAAAGTCAATTCAAATCAGATTGTTTTTATGCTGTATATTATGTCTTTTGTTGGAAACCCTGCCACCGACTACAGGGCAAATATTGCCCAATCACTGTGGCCTTGAGTGTGTGGGACAGAGCAGACTGGCCTTTTAAATCAATAAGAAGAAGGCAGACGACTCAAAAGAAAAATGGGAGAAAATACTTGAATTAAAGTATTTCACCAGAGAGTATCCGAATGACCAACAAATGCGTGGAAAGTTTCTCAGCTTTGTGATTCCGCGGGGGAAGCGCGAATCAGACCACAGTGAGCTACTGCTTCAGACTCCAGGACAGCTGGAACGAAGACTGACAGTGTCATGTGTTGGGGAGCACGTGGAGCTACTGGAACTCACGGGGAGGTAAACTGATGCAGCCCCTGCGGTAAGCGGGTGTCGGCTCCGCTCAAAGCGAGCGGCCTGCCCCTCTGACCTGGGACTTTGCTCCTAGGCACATACATGACACCAATGAACCTGTGTGCTCACCAAAGGACGTGATCGAATGTTCACAGCGGCATTATTCACCGGAGCTTGGAATGAGATAATCCCACATGCCCTACCCCTACAGAGTGGGTAAACAGGCTACAGACCCTACGCAGTGGGCAACTGGGCGGCTCTGAAGGTGGATGCTCTACAATGATACACGACAATACAGACAAAACTCACACACAGCTTGGGCCGAAGCTCTCATTTACGATACATAAAAGGATGAAGACAGGCAAAAACAGCCTACGGTGTTAGAAACTGAGATAGGAGTTGCCCTCCTGTGGAAGGAGAGTTAGTGATGAGGATTTGGAGGAGGGGAGACCAATGGGCCGGATAGTCAGAGAGTCACTAGAGACAGCACCTTGGCCTTTGAGGCCCTGGATTCAACCAAGAGGCCAGATGTGGGGTGAGAGAGAAGATCCACAGGGGTCCAGGTCAGGGGTCCCCTGGTCCCCCTTTCCTTACATGCACAGACCACCAACTAGCAAGAGGTAACCTAGTGCCTACCGCCCACCTTGGCCTGATGGAGCCCAGTACAGCGTCTCCTCTTCCAGCCCCACAACACTGCCCTGCTGTCCTGTACCCACAGCCTGCTGACCCAAGGCTGGGTGCCCTGGTTGGACCTGAGTGAGCTGGATGCCAGGGGCTGGAAAGGAGCCGACCTGCCAGACCAGAGAGCAAGTTCTCCTCTGGGGGAAGAGACCCTCCCTACCCTGCCGCAGCGCTAGGGCGCTGGAGATTGGTGGGCAGGGCACTGGGAGGAAGAGGCTCTGGGCAGCATGAGGCCGTGCCACACTCACCACAAGCTGCTGACCACGACCAGCCTCAGGAAAGCCCAGCTCCGGCGCCAGCTTTGAGGATCCATTTGTTTGTGCCTTAGTCTTCCTTCCCCGTCCGCTTCGGAGTTGGTAAAGGAGGAGGGTAGCTCCCTGTTCCTGGCAAGTGGATAAATAACCCACGTGGCTCAACAAAGGCCAGTTGGGTGAACGCTCAGCCAGGCAGGATGTTGTGCGGATGGCCCATGGCGGCCTCCTCACAGGGAGTTAGTTCACTGACAGCTTCCAGGAAAGGGGGACTCTTGTGGTCCGTTCGGAGTTTTCCTTTAGAAGCACCCAATATGGGCCAAGCCCTGTGCTCAGAGCTTCAACACACCTAATTCTGCCCCTTACGGACCAAGAACTCAGACGTGACTATTGTTCAGATCAAATCTGACAACGCCTACCTTTCAATTGGAGGGTCTAGTCCCTTTACATTTAATATATTTATTGCTGTGGATGAGTTGAGGTTTACGATCTTGCTGTTTGTTATCGATCTGTCCCCTCTCTTCTTCTTCAGTACTTTGTTCCTCCCTGATGGCCTTCTGTTGGGTTAATCAAATATTTAAAAACATTCCCTTCTCTGTTTGCTTTTTAGCTGTATCTCTTTAGATCTCTGGTTGTTCTCGTACGGGTTACGATATGCATTCTTGAGTCATCACAGTGTACCTTCCAATAAAAACACACTACTTCATGGATTCTGTGAGAACTTTACGAAAATAGAATTCCATTACATTCTCTCCTGTTCTCTGTGCTATTGTGGTCGTATATTTTACTTTTATATGTGCTATAGAATACACTGTTATTTCTGTTCTAAGGAGTCAATTAATTTTTAAAGAAGTTGAGAAAAGGAAAACAATCTTTTGTGCCTATTTGCATATGCACCATTATCAGTCTATTTTTTTCCTGTAAATCTAAAATTCTACCTGGTATTACTTCCCTTAAGCCTAAAGACCTTTCTTGAGCATTTCTTATAATGCAGGTCTACTGGCAACAAATTTGCTGTTTTATTTATTCAAGAATGTTAATTTTCTATTTGGAAAGGCATTCTCAGTGACAACATTCTAAGTTGACAGATCCCCCCCCACCCCCACCCCCGCACTTTTACCAATGTTGTTCCATCGCCTTCTGAGTTGCATTGTTTCCCAAACAGTCTGTTGTCTTTTGCGCCATTACCTCCTTTTCCACCAGTTTCTTGCCAGATTATCTCTTTATCTTTGGTCTTCAGCAGTCTGACTGTGATGTGCCTAAGTATGCTTTTCTCTGTATTTATGCTGGTTAGGGGTCATTGAACTTCCCTGAATGTTTTTTCAATCAATCTTGAAACATTCTTAGCCATTATTTCATCAAATTTTTTTTTCTGCCCCATTATCTTTCTCTCCTCCTCTGTTACTCCAATTACAGGTGTGTGAAGACTGCTTAATCCTTTATCACGGGGTACTTAAGTTACATTCATTTTTTTCAGTCATTTTTTCTCTTTGTGCTTCATAGTGGATAATTTCTATTGATCTGCCTTAAAGTCACTGGTCCTTTTTTTATTGTGGCTAATCCCATCCAATAGATGTTTATATGGCTTTAAATCCCATCCAATGAATGACTTCAGGTAGTGTACTTTACAGTTAAGATTTTGATCCAATTTTTAAAAATTTCCATATCGCCCCTTGTTATGGTTGATATATATCCCACCAGAAAGATGAGTTGAAGTCTTAATGCCCAGTTCCTCAGAATGTGACCTCACTGAGAAATAAGGTTATTACGGATGCAGTTAGGTAAGGTGAAGTCATACTGAAGGAAGGTGGATCCTTAATCCAATATGCCTGGTGGTCTTACAAGAAGAAGAGAGAGACACACAGAGAGAACAACATGTGAAGATGGGGACAGAGACTGGAATGATATACACACAGGCCAAGGAATGCCAAGGATTGTGGACATTGCCAGAAACTGGAAGAGAGGCATGGAGCAGATTTTTTTCTCCATACCCTCAGAAGAAACTCACCCTGCCAGTGCCTAGGTTTCAGACTCCTAGTGTCTGGAATGGCAAGAGAATAAGTTTCGGGGGTACACCACCCAGTACTTTGTTCTGGCAGCCCTAGGAAACTAATGTACTCATAAAATTTCCCATGTCTTCATTCATTATAATTGTCTTTTCCTATAGAGTCCTTAACAAATTTTTCATAATGACTTCAAAGTCTGTCTGCTAATCCCAACATCTGGGTTATCTTTGAACCTGTTTCACTGGCTTTTTAAAAAATCTTGTGTATGTGTTATATTTTGCTGTTTCTTTCCATATCTAGTAATTTTTAATTTTATGCTGGACATTTTGATGATACAACGTAGAGATTCTGAATTGTGTTATCTTCCTCTGAAGAGTTTCATGTATTATTCTGTTTAATTGTTGGCCACTCACCTTAATCTTATGGACACTTGGTGTTAGACTTTGTTATGGAAGGTTTTTATTTTTTTTGATCCTCACTCCTAAGTCATGGTCTCCCAGAATCTCAGTGAAGAACCTGACATGTTTACCAAACCGCTCTAACTTGGTGAGATTTCAACAAGAAAATCTGTCTCCCCAGTGCCAAGCAGCTGCAGAAATCTCTGCTCAGCATTTTTAGCCTTCCAGCTGTGTTTTCCCCTGGGCTTCTTGGAGTCACGCCCGTGTCAGCGTAAGCCAAGAATTTGAAGGGAGTTTTCTCCCTCTGTGGCTCTTTTCTGGGGTTTTTCTCTCTCACCTTCCAGCTGCTCTGGAGGCCCTGATCCCCAATTTCATATTCGTCATCCACTAAGGCTTCTGCTTTCTGCTGGGGTTCCGCCCCCGTGCACTACACAAACCAGAGAATGCCTTCAGGGGGAAAGCCAGATAAATGAGTCTCTCATCAGTACGGTTTCTGCGTTTCAAGGGTCACATCCTCTCCAGTTTCTGCCTGCTTTTGGTCACCCTCCAGTAGTTCCAAACAAATTTGTTTTACATAGTTTGTCCAGATTTTATCATTGTTACCAGCAGAAAGTTACTCTGAGATAAGCTACTCCTCCACTACCAGCAAACCTGTGCTTTATAAAGTGCTACATTATGCTAAGTTTGTAAGTTAGTGCTCTTGTTCGATCTGCTTTTAGACTTGGCATTGGAAGTAACATGGTTTAACGGGAAGCACAGGTCCTCTTGTTGGGGTCTGGAGTCAGCCACCCGTGACGCTGAGCCTCGACCCTGGTACTTTGCTGTGTGACCTTGAGCAAAGTCCTTCATCCCACTGAGCCTCAGTGTCCTCTCTTGTATAACAGGAATAACAATCCCTGTCTTGCAGTATTAGGGGCTGCAGGAACCTGGGTAGAAGCCCAGCCCCATCCCGCACAAGAGCGCTCCATAAATGGGAGCTGGTTTTGGTAGTGAATTACAAGGTTCTCTTCCTACAAGTAAAGGTCCCCAGATGACATGATGGTCAGCTAGACCCAGTGTTGGTGTTCAGTGAGTCCCCATCCTACTCAGCTGGCACATTCTGAGATACAGGCTGATGTCCACCAGGTAAGTTTTCACAGACACGTCAGGGTGCGTCTGCCGAGGGCAGGGAGGGACCTACATCCTCTGGGATGGCCCAAGCTGTGCCTCCTGGGCAGCCCCAAGTCCCCAGTCAGAGGGCCAGTGCGCACTCCTGCCAGCTCAGATCCGAGCTATATCAGTGAATGGAATGGATTGGGTGGGGTGACGCCCATTCACTGTGATTGAATGCAGGTGGGGAGAAATCGGTCCCCACAGTATTTACGGAGAGGGTGCCGTCTGATGCAGCAGGAGCCACAGACACAGTAGCCCAAACAAACACCCTCACAGCGGGGCTCAGTGTCTTCAGGAAGGGCTGTGAGAGCCCAGGTTGCATCTGGTCTAGCCGGGGGCCCTGGGAGAGCCCCTGCCCCTCTCTGGACCACCTCCCTTCCACACATCTTCACAAAGAGACGAAGGACTCTCTTGACACGGGATCAGGAATCGGGAGCCCTGATCCCTTGCCGCGGTCCTATATGTAACAGGGCGAGAGAGGTTGTGTACCTCACTTAAAAAAAATAAATCTCTCTCTGCCTCGGTTTCCCCAGCTGAAACACAGGGTGCACATGCCCAGTGCTCCCTTCCGCGCTAGGCTGTCATGGAGCTCTTACGAATAATAGAGTACTCTGAAAGCCAGAATAATAAACGTATATTGCACCCCAAGATCTACAGCCTTGCACCATGGTGGGTAAACTCAACAGCCTAGCATTATAAGGGCAAGTAGGAGAAGTGGAGCGAGCCCCCCTTGGGAAGAAAAATGAGAGCTTTCAAAGAGAGACAAATAACTTGCAATTTAAATGCATAAGAGACCAGGCTGTGCCACCACATATGCAGATAGATGCAAATGATATGCAAAGAGACCAGAGCGAGCCTGGGTTTGCCAATGTCCTCTGCCAAGCAGCCAGTTATGAGGTTCAGCCAGGTCTGGTCTGTGCCAGAAGCTCACATCTGGGGCCCAGAGGCTTTGGGGTGAATGTCTGATTGCACCTCCTCCAGAACGCTTTTCAAAACCGGACAGGCTGTACTCCCTCCCTCCTCCCCAGGGCTCGGAGACGCTCTGCAACAGCGGTACCTTCCCTCCCTCCAGACCACGAGCTCCCGAGGGCAGGGGCTCCCTCTCATTCACCGCTGCACGAAACCTGGCACCAAGTAGGCATGGAGGGGCTGCTGGGTGAGTGGATGCGGGAAGGCACGATGGGTGGGAGAGTGTATTCCCAAGTTCTCCTTGGCCCAAAGAGGCTACCCCTCCCTGGGAGCTTTCAGTCAGGAGACATTCAGCATCAGTATTTTGTCCCCAATGAAGATTAAAGGACTGAAGTTTTCGAGTGACTTACCTAATTTATTAATTAGGAAAGGTTCCACTTGGTTGATACAATAACATCTTCACCCCTCTCTTTCATTCCGTCATCCTTTCTGGGGCCGGAGCCTGACCCGGCGGCAGTGTATAAATAAATACGGGTCGTTGAATGGCTGAATGGGTGCATGAACGAAGGAATGAGTGAGGCTTCAGTTGGCTTTCCAGAATCTCCCCTAAGCCATAGCCCATTCTGTCTATGACACAACCCTTAGGTTCGGCTATTGATCTTTGTCTATCTGTTGTAGCAATTATGAATTCCTTTTGGTGTCTATAAACTTTAGGGACTGCAACAGACGCTTTCGTGCACATCATATTCCCTGTCCCACCTCTGAGAGTCCTGACTCACACTGACCAGTGGGCTACCTCTAGTAGGTGCTTTTCTGCCTCGGGGCTTTTCCCAAGGAGTCCTGAAGCCACTGACACCCCTCAGGAACACCCTTCTGCAGTGGAGGACAAGAGACACTGGATAGATGTCCTCTCCTCCCGTTTTCTGGAAGACAGTTCTGGGAGGATTCTGTACACATCTGGAGTTCTCGGTGGAATCCGGCCCTCCCTCACCCCCAGCATGGAAGACCACCCCCGTTGCTCCTCCTCCTCCTCCCCTGCCTCACTCCCCTGGGTCACCCTGGGACCCGAACTCAGGCTCTGCTTTGAGAGGACAGTTCTCAAAAGCTTCTCACTCCCGCGGCTGTGCATCTCACGAATACAACACACCCGCAAAGGCAGAAAGTAGATTGAGAAAGGCTGGTCTTCACAGCTAAAGCGAACTGTTTCGTGGATAAGCCAGCGTTAAGTGGTGTTGAACAAGCCCTCATTCGAGCATTCAGCCCAGAATTCTTGGCCCTCTGTCCTGCGCAGGATACAGCAGACGAAGCCCCGCCCTCATGCTGGCACAGCCTAGCGGCAGTTGCGACAAGGGTATGCATGGGCAGCTGGAAGGGTTCTCTTCAAACCCTCAGAACGATCTTGTTCCCCTGTGGACACAACTGTGTTACTCACAGATGAAGAACCAGGCAGCTCGCAAGCAGTATAGCTGAACCTAAACCCGCAGCGTCCGATCTGGAGCTCGCAGAGAGGCCGCCTGTCCTGGGGCTGGCCCGCTTGGTGGTGGCCGGGGTGGGCGATGGCGGGGGCTCTGCTTGGAGTCACCTGGCTCACACCCGAGACCAGCGCTGCCCAATGGCAACAGGACACGAGCTATGAATGCAAGCCACATAGGTAATTTTAAATTTTATGGTAGCTTCATTAAAACAAAGTTAAACAAAACAAAACAAAACAAAAAAACACCTGGTGGGATTTATTCTAATAATATTTGTATTTAATGTAGCCAAAATAGTACCATTTGACATGTCGCAAATACTTGAAATTATTAATGAGATATTTACTTTTTTCATATCAAGTCTCTGCAACCTGGTGTCTATTTTACACTTAAGACACATCTGAATTCAGAGCAGCCACATTTCAGGGCTCGCTCAGCAATGACTCGTGGCTACTGGCTGCTGCAGCCCTAACACCTCCCAACTCCCCGAGCCCCAGCCCCAGCGAGACCTTGGTCCAGTTGTCTTCCCAGTGATCAGAGAGCAAATACCTTGTGAAATCAGTCACTGCGACCTTCATTTCATCCTGTGGGCCCGGCAGGCAAAGCGGCTGGGGGCCGTAGCTCTGGGGAGACAAGCACCCAGGTCCCCTTGGGAAAGAGACCTCTGTTTCCCAAACTCGGGCCCTGGAACCCCACCCACCTGAGCGGGTGGCAGGGGCGGGGCTGAGGCAGGAGTCAGTGACCAAGTCACTCTGCTAGTGTCAGCTCCCCGGTGCTGCTCTAGGGAGAGCTAATTAGAGCCCTTTTTAACCCAAATGACCTGCCACCTCCCTATTAAAATGCCAGAGGGCGGTTCTGCTCCTCCAGGGCAGGGCTGGTGTCTGCCACAAGGGAAGAAGGTTAGAGTTGGGTTTAGGGACCTGGCAGTAACAGGTAAACCCCACATCAGAGCTGGGCCCTTGGGAGTGCCACTGGCTGGGTCACCAGCGGACACATTCATCCAGCGCCCCGGTGTTTACACCGTCGTCACCGTGAGGAGCCTGGAGATACAGCGAGGAAGGAAAGCAACGGGCCTTGCCCGAGGTGGGGCAGGTCCCAGGGAGGAGGCCCAAGCGCCAGCACCCTGACTCAGAGGGTGGGGGCGGGGCGGGGGTACTGCAAGCTCAAGGAAGGGGGAGACTGACTGAGCCTGCGATCAGGTGTGTGGCTGGAGGACAGGATGCCTAGGAGGGCTGGCTGGACATCAGCCAGTCCCACCCATGGTAGGTTGGGTCCAGCCCAGGATGGGTCCTGAATGTTCTCTGAGGCTCCCGCTCCGGACAGCAGGGCGGCCGGAGGAGCCCTGACTGGCGCTGCTGTGCCCCTGGCAAAGCTGCCTCTTAGATGCAAACGTGGCACTTTGATTCCAGGTACTCAGTATTCTGTAGCCTCCGTGGGCGCTCTGCTGCTGAGAGGAGGAGGTGCAAGAGGCGTTGGAAACACACACGAAACACACACAAAACACAGGCCCGCCATTTCCAGCAGTCCTGTAAGTTCCGCGGCAGAAAACCCTGCTGCTACAAAATCCGACTTGGAAATGGTGGCTAATATATAACAAACATCCTTTTAAATGCGCGGCTGAGCTTGCAGGAAAGGAGGGGAACTCCCCAGGGATAAAAACAAAGAAGGAGCTGAAAACCAAAGCGGGAATCAGGACGGCTGGTGTTGGTGCTGGGCTGGGCGCGCATGGGCAGGGCGGCTGGGGGTCTCGGCGGCCTGGGGATTGGATTTTACAGCCCCTGTGGGGAGTAGAAACAAGGCTTTGGGCTCCACAAAGCCCAGAATTATAAATGAGACCCATCTCCAAGCCGCAGTCTCCAGAGTTATATTTTCAGTGAAAAGGTGGATGAAGATAAAAAAACGAACAAGCAAACACTCCAGTTTCTGCTCAGAGAGAGCATCAGGAAGCGCATCCGCATGGCTTGGGTGTAGGGTGGCTCACAAGGCTGCTCTGGGGCTTGGTAACCCCGGACTCAGCCTCGAGGGGGTCGGGATTTAAAGCTACACCCCCCTGCTGGCCGGTGTGCCCCACAAAGCCTGGAGGCAGGAACTTAACACAACAAAGGGTCCCTGGCTGGAAAAGCCCTTGGGCACCGGGCAGAGACAAATGCAAACACTCTCCAGGGGCTGTGACCTTTCCCCTGCCGCCCAGGGTTCCCGCGGACAAAGGTGCCTGCAGGTGAGCTCACAAAGGAAAAACTACAAAACAAAAGGAGTCAGAAGGAAGAGTCTGGGGCAAAACCACCCGTAGGATTGGATTCTCCCGTCCCATTTCCTCAAGAACTTCGAAGGACAGATCCAGCAGAGAGAGGCCACAAGACCGAGTTTGGGAACTATCGAAAAGAACTAAAGCGAATGGAAAAAAAAGAACAGCCAGCGTTTCTGGTTAGAGACAGCAGGTTAGACACAGGTGTTTATCCCTGCTCCCTCCTGAAACTCCTTTAAATGGCAGGAAAGAAATGTCTACAATGGCGAAGAAAATGGGATCATGTTGAAATTAGAAAGCAGACCGATGAGTGCAAACCGACTTAGTAGGTGCAAAGAATTGAGTCCTAAGCTGGCAGTTAGGAAAGTCTCCAACAGAACAAACAGAACCCCCAAGGGCTCAGGACTTGAGTAGCGGGTACTTCTGATGGCAGAGGGCAAAAAGCAGATTGAATTACAGTTTGAAGACCAGTGAGCAACCAAGATCCCGTCCCCCAAGGCTGCTACCTCCACCTTATTCCAACAGAAGACACCTGGTTTATGCCCTGGAGTGGGTAAAAACAAAGCTCTGCTCTGGGGAAGGGCAGATCCAGCCACGAAAACCGGGAATTAAGTGGAGGTCTTCACATTGACTGATATGGATACTTCCAACTGGCAACCAGGCTTCGTATGAACCTCTAGGCAGGAGATGGAATGGTGATTCTCTGGATCTGAGAAGTCCAGGCAGAAAGATCTAAAGGCGGCGACATTAGAAGTTACCCACTGAAAGCACGCAGCCTGGTCACCGCCAGCAGGGTCCTTGGTGGGCGGACAGCTCTGAGCTCTGCGTTTTGAGAAGCCTCTGTGTGCAGAAGTCAAGGATCGCCGGGCACACGAAGGAAGCTCCTAACTCAAGACAAATAATAACAAATAGATAGAAAACAGCTCGGAGGGAACACTGACAATGATGATAAGGAGAAGAAAGTGCCAAAAACAAAACAAAACAAAACAAAAACACCCCACAACCCCATTAATATCATCAAAGACATGAGATATAGCACACATTGAACAAGCACAGAATGCTATTAAAAAGAAACACTCTGAGAACAAAAAATTCTCTCTTGGACAGCACAAATTAAAAGTTTAGAGGAGAGGGTGGAAGATGAGGTGGCAGATGAAAAAATGTGCCAGAAAGCAGAGCAAAAGGGAAAACAAAGCATGGGAGAGACCACGTGGGGATTAGAGAATCAATCCCCACGTTAAATGTTGGGTTTAACGTCCAAATAACAGGAGTCCCGGAAAGGACAGAGAAAATAGAAGGGGGGTGTGTAAATCACTGAAGTAAGCTCTCCAAGTAAGTTTCTCTGAATTAAATATATAAGTTTCCGGACTGAAAGTGCCCACCAAGCCCTGACTGATGCAGCTCAGCAGGTTGGGCGTCACCCAAGAAACCGAAAGGTCGCTGATTCAATTCCCAGTCAGGGTGTGTGCCGATGTTTCTCTCCTTCTCTTTCTCCCTCCCTTCCCCTCTGTCTAATAAATAAACAAACAAACAAACAAATAAAATTTCTTTTGACGTGCCCGCTAAGTACCCAACAAAATGGATGAAGATATTTGTACGCTAAGACACATCGATCTGAAATTTCAAGTCGCTGAGAAAAAATGAAAAATCATACCAGCGCCCATATACATACACAAACAAAGCAGGTCTTTAAGTTCTATTTCATTATAAATCCTATCACTTGACAAAGCGTGGAAAATCAGAATGGCACCAGACTTCTCAGTGGCTCCCCTGAAGTTAGACAGCGATGGATTAAATGCCTTCAAATCCTGAGAAAAAGATACTTCAAACTTAGAATTCTATACCCAACCATTACGGACAAATATAAGTAAATCTAAAGATCACTATGCTTGTGGATGAGAGGACTCAGGGAGGGTCTCTAGAGCAAGACAGAATCTTCTTTTTAAAGGTTTTATTTATTTTTAGCGAGAGAGTAAAGAGAAGGAGAAAGAGAGGGAGAGAAACATCAGTGTGTGAGAGATACATCAATCAGTTGACTCTCACATGCCCCCCCAGCTAGGCACCTGGCCCGCAACTCAGGCCTGTGCCCTGACTGGGAATTGAACCTGCGACCTTTCGGTTCGCAGGCCGGCACCCAATCCACTGAGCCACACCAGCCAGGGTAAGACAGAGTCTTATATAATGTAATGTAATCACAAGAGGTACTATCCTTTGCTGTACTCTATTGACTAGAAGCGTCACAGGCCCTGCCCACACTCAAGGACAGCAGATTCCACGAAAGCACAAATATCCTGAGGTGTAATGGAATACGGGGAGGTGGACATCCTAGAGTCTGTCCACCACAACAGTGAGCAAACTCAGCAATCAGGAGATGAAGTTCAAATAAGGCAACCTTCTAAGAAGTCATCTAAATACACATGCTTAAGCTCCTTATCGAGGCTAGAAAAGGAGTACTAAGAAATACGATGTAAAACAAGCAGACACGCCCCTAGAACAAGTGGGACTAAAATGACAATCATTGGCATAACAGCGCAAAAGATGGGCGAAGTTCCCGACTAGACACCGCGGGGAGCTGGGCAGCAGAGGGATCGCACTGAAGAATTCCGTTAGGAGGCAACGGAGAAAAAGTGGTGGAAAACGTGAAAGGGAAGTTAAGAGAAATGGAAAACAACATTAGAAGGTCAAACATACATTTAGTAGAAATTTCCAGAAGAGTGATATAGAAGGAACGACAAGAGAGCAATATTCAAAGAGATAAGAGCTGAGTGATTTCAAGAAGTAAAAAAGTCATGAGTTCTCAGAATAAAGAAGTCCAGCAAATGCTGTGCCAAATACATAAAAATAAAGATTTAGCACAGAAAGTGGAAATCATGTCATTAATAATGTATTTTGATTACATTTAGAAATACTGTTTTCAATATGTTAAATAGAACATATCATCGAAATTAATTTCAACTGTTTCTTTTTACTTTATAATGTGATTACTAGAAAATTTAAAATAATATACGTGACCAACATTATATTGCTCTGGCAAAAACTGCTTTAGACATGGTTAGGAAAATACATTTCTAGGTATCAACATTAAAAATTTAAGGACACCCAGTTAACCAGAGGTATAGCTGTAGTTTCCAAACTATCAAAGAAAGAGGGAGAAGAAGTGAATCTATAAATGTAATAGATAACGGAACATGAGAAATAATTTTAAAAGGTAGGGTAAATAGAGCAACAAAATGAAATGGTAGAAGTAAGTCTAAATATATCCGTGATCATTATAAATGTAAATGAATTTCACTTGTTTCTTAAAAGACAGAGTATGTCATGTTGGATCAAAACAAACACAACAAAATACTCTGTCATGCTGGTTAGGAAAACAATCTAAAGCAAAAGAAAAGGGAAAGGTTGAAAATAAAATAATGAAAAACTATATACGAGGCAAATGCTAACCCTAAAGAAAGCTGACACAGCGATATCAACACCAGACAAAACACAGCCGAGGCCAAGGAATATTCACGGAGCTGGAAGGGGCGCTCCAGGACGGTTAAAGTGACGGTCCGCCAACAACACCCAGCAATTAAAAGCTTTCTGTACCTAACTGCATAGCTTTGAAATAAGTAAAGCCGAAACTGGAAGAATGACTTCAAAAAATGGAGAAATCCACAAGAGAAATGGAGGAGTTTAATACTTCCCAGAAACGAGTAGATCAAGCAGAGAACATTTAAAGAAACTATAAAAGATATGAATGACAGAATTAACAAGTCCGACGGGCCGGCTCCACCAAGAAGCCCGTGTGAACCTGTGCCCCTGTACCAACAAAGGATACACATGTTTTGGGCTAAATGGTGCCCACCCCCCAGTTCCTTTGTTGAAGTTCTAACCCTCAATGCCTCAAAGTGTGATATATTTGGAGAGACGGCCTTTACAGAGGTGATGAAGTTAAGACAAGGCCCTTGCCATGGGCCCTGATCTGACCTGACCGGTACCCTCTACACAGAGGCAGTTTGGACACAGAGGCACCAGGGAGGCCACACACAGAGGGACGCCCGTGAGCGCCCAGCAGGAAGCCTGGCCCTCAACCTGCAGCCCTCCCTCCAGAGCTCTGAGGAAATTCACTTCTGTTGTTTATGCCACCCGGTCCATGATTTGTTTTTTTTTTAAACATTCAATTTATTTATTTTTAGAGAGAGAGCGAGAGAGAGAGAGAGAGAGAGAGAGAAACATCAATTAGTTGCCTCTTGCTCGTGCATGTGTCCCAACCGGTGACCTGGCCCACAACGCAGGCACGTGTCCTGACCAGGCATTGAACCAGTGACCTTTCACCTTGCGGAATGAAGCTCCAATGAGTCCCACTGGTCAGGACTATGGCATTTTCTTACGGCAGCCCTAGGAGACTAACACAACACATGGTTGTCAAGCACACATGAACATGGATAAAAACTGACCCTGTGTTGGGTCATATAAAAAATTTTGCGGTGGTTGTAAAGCAGACGATATTCTCTACCCACAATGCAGCAAGAATCGGAAGTCACCTACAACAACAAAGGCAGATTAAAAAGAATAACAACAACTGTATCTTTGAAAACTAAAAAGCACACTCCTAACTATCTCAACAGAGTTCAACAGGAAATGGTTGTAGGAACATTTCTTTCCTATTCCTGATGTTTCCTTGTTAGGGGGGAGCACAATTAGTGGGACAGTCCCAGCCTCTCTCTGCCCCACGGAGGAAGAGCGACTTCCCTGCCTGGTCAACATGAGGAAAATAAAATGGGTTTCTTTGAATTACCAACTCCCTTTCTCTTCTTGGAAGTGAGCTGCCTACAGGCTACGGTCTCGTTCTCTGTCCCCCACCCACCACCCACAGCGTCACTGCGACTGCAGGTGAAGGCTGCCAAATCCCCATTCTCAGTGCTAAGAAACCCATTTAGCTGTCACATCTACCCTCATCCTCCAACCTTATCTTTATTAGTTTAAAAAAAAAAAAAAGATGGTTCCTACCACCCTCTCACTCCTCGTCTTATCTCTCAGTTCAGAATCCAGGAGAGGACAGGGAAATTATTTACTGAGCCCCGTCTAAGACATCGAGAGACGTCCCCATGGGAATTGGGAAATACTTGGCACTGAGGAAAAAGAGATAAATACAAAATAAAATTTGTAGGATGGAACAAAAAAGACATTTAAGGGGAAATACATAGTCTTAAGTGCATTTACTCTAAAACAGGAACTACTTAAACATACATGAGTAAAGCTTTCGGCTAACTAAATAAGCGTAAAAATATAGTGAGAAGAGGTAAACAATAAAGATAAGAGCATAAACAAAAAGAAAATCAACAATCCCAAAAATGATCAACAAAGCCAAAAGCGGGTTCTTGGGAAAGACGATAAAATAGATGAACATCTAGCAAGAGTAACCGAGGCAAAGAAGGAAGAAGGAGCAAATACCTAATGAAAGGAGGATGGAACTACAGATACGGTGGAGGTTTTAAGAATCAGAATACAGACAGCAACTTTATGCTACTATATATGAAAACATATGAAATAATTTCTAGAAAAATATAGGTGATTCAAAGTCTACTCAAGAAGAAGAGAAAACTAAAGAAATCAATGATCATTAAAGAGAATAACAGTATTTTAAAAATCACCTCTGGTCCTAGCTGGCATGGCTCAGTGGGTTGGGCGTCATCCTGCGAAGCAAAATGTCTCTGGTTCAATTCTCAGTCAGGGAACAAAGAAATAGAAGCCTCAAGAAATAATGTAGGGTAGCCCAGTGTGTCACACAGCCCTAGGACTTCCCTTACAAATATGCCCTTCAAAATTCCACAATTCGGCCAATGTCGAAACAACCTTTCCTTCTCTGTCTGCTGCTCAAACACCACCATAGGGTCCCTCCTACCCGTTGGTTCTACTTAGGTCTTTCCTTCTTTTAAAAAATTTTTTAAAAAGATTTTATTATTTACTTTTAGGGAGAGGGGAAGGGAACGAGAATGAGAGTAAGAGAAACACCCATGTGAGAGAGAAACATCAACTGGTTGCCTCTTGTACACCCCGAAATGAGGACCTGGCCCACAACCCAGGCATGTGCCCTGACTGGGGATCGAACCGGCAGCTCTTCCATTCGCAGGCCAGTGCTCCCTCCACTGAGCCACAGCAGCCAGGGAGGGTCTTTCCTTCCTTGTGCCACGTCCCCGCCCCGCCCCCAATCCTGGGGAATTAGCTTCTGCTCCTGCCTGCTGTTCTGCTCTAGGATGGCCTGAGGATCTCAGACCTCTGAGCCAGCCACCCGGTCCCCATCCCCTCAAGTGCCCTGGGGACACACTGACCAGGAATGTCAGCCTGCTGATGGCTTAGCCCCTGCCTGAGGCACGGTAGGTACTTGCTCAGGATCCAGCAGGTGCCCTTCATCCCCCAGCCCGTGCCAACCCAGTAGCTGCCAGGTAGTGCTTCCTCCAGGAGGAAGTTTCATCTGGCAGAAGGGACCTCAGCGACCCACTCGTTTTTCAAATGGGAAGTGGAAAGAGAAAGCCTCACACTGCCAGAGTGGCACCCAGGCTGCCGCTGACCTAGAACTTCTCTTTCGGAAGAGCCTTAGCTCTCGGCATGAAAAGAGTCAATAGGACAGAGAATGGGCAAGAACTGAGGGCCCATTCAGAGTCCTTAGAATTGACATCCTTGGCAGACACGCTCCCCAATAGCTCTGTGTACTCCGCCAGAAAAGAACATGATTTTCTAACGCCCTGGTGTCATATATTTCAAGCCCGACGACGGCAGGGGTGAAGTCACAATCAGTAAACCGGGAGTCAGCCGAATGTGCGCAGGAAAGGTATTTTCAGTCAATGATAACTATTTAATTAGGGCTTAGTTAATTAATTAATGCTCACAGAGCATTTGAGATGCTTGGGTGAATGGCCCGCTGAAAGAGACAAGTGTTATTATTCCGTTAGCCGTGGTATTTGAAGGCATTGGTGTTCATAGATGTGATAGATCCCAGAAGATTAAATTCGCTGACAGTCTACGTGAAAATGAATGCCCTTGTGTGACCTCGCCTCTTTCCACGGCCTTTCTTCTTCCCCTTCTTCTCCTTCTTCTCCTCCTCCTCTTCCTCCTTTTTCTTCTGCTGCTTCTTCTTTAAATTTGTATGTTCTGTATAATATTTTATTATAATATAGATCCATTCAACTGGTTATATGCGTTATTGTCATTTCCGGGTTTTGCCTATCCAAATGATATTTTTCAAAACTACATTCCAAACAAGAATCATGCACTGCATATCTCTTTATATTCTTTTCATCTAAAATAGCCCTTCCCTTTATTACTGCTTTCACGAAGCTAAGGTGCTTGCAGCGCGTACGACAGTTGTTTTGAAGGATGTCGCAAATTCTGAACTTGTCTGTTTTTCCCTCCAAGGCATTGTTTCAACCTTTTCCTTCATCTCTGGTTTTCTTGCGAGCTAGAAGGTAGGTCAAAAGTCTCGTTGAGGTTCAGGTTAACTATTCTTGGCAAGGATGCTTTCTAGGGGATCCTGTGTACTGAATATTGCATGATACCGGGGGACTCGTAATATCGGGTCATCGCACTGTAACTTGGTTAAGTCACAGAGCAGGTGATTCTCCCGCACTCACGCGACAATGAAAGAGTAGAGGAAGAGGACACGTGTCAGAGAGGACCAAAGGAGAGGACCCAGGCTTGGAGGTTGAAATGTCGGCGCTCTGGCACATGCAGGAGCTGGGCTGGCGTCCCCTCTCGTCCCCTCTCTGAGGCTTTGAAGATTCTTCGAAGCCCCCCGCCCTGACCAATGGTATTAATTCCCCCCACCTCAGCCTGCAGCCTCTTACTGGTCATTCTTTCTTTTTCCTTTCAATTCTGTTTTGTATTGATTTCAGGTGTGCAGTTTGGTGGCTAGACAATCATGTACTTTACAAAGTGTCCCCCCGATAGTTCCAGCCCCACCCCCTGGCAGCACGGTTATTACAGTATTGTTGGCTCTATTCCCTATGCTGTACTTGACATCCGTGACTATTTCATAACTGCCAATTTGTATCTCTTAATCCCTTCGCCTCTTTCACTCTTATTGGTCATTCTTGACAGACAGTGTGAAGACAGCGCGACTAACCAGTGCGGCCGTGTACCCATGTAAATCAGTAAGCAGGGGTGAGGCCTGGTCAAGGAACTCGAAGCTGTAGGGAACCTCAGTTTCCCGCCCATAACCCCTGCCCCTGATTTACCACCCTGGAGACTGGTGGGCGGGCCCAGGAAGAAGCTCTGGGGCTCCCAGAGCAAGTGGCCCCGCAAGGTCACGGGCCTGTCCAGAAGTGCCCAGGAATCTTCTTGCCTTGGGCTCCTGTCCTCCACGCAGGATTTCCACACGTCCCCGTTGAACTCGGAGCCCGGGCTGGGCTTTCTTGGGTCAGTTGCTGGAAGAAGAGCCTGCTTAAACGTTCTCCTAAAGCTGATCGAGCTTTGGTGGGGGGCACCATGTCAATCACAGAACGCCTTCATGTAACCCCGCCCCCGCCCCTTGCAGAAGGGCCACCGCCACAAGCCTGGAGACGGAATGTGGACCGGAGCCTTGCTCTCGGGGTCTACCTAGAATCTGCAGTTGGAGAAAAGGGTTATTTATCCCTGTTGATATAAGAAACGTCCAAACCTGTAGAGAATTTTTATGAGAGTTCATTTGAGCCGAAACTGATGACAACTGCAGGGAAGCAAGATCTCAAATGCTCCTCTCCACGGCCCTTCTGTCCTCCTTCCTCCTTTCGGAGACGACGTGGGTGTCATGGAACCACTCTTGTGTGAATGAGGCTCTCATAGGCCCCTGATGTTGACTCTAAGACTGAGAACCAGACCTGCAGATTGGAAGCCTCATGAGGGTAACCGGGGGGTCTCCCTTACTCACTGCTGCACGCCACTGCCTAGCATTGGGCTGCCGGCACCCACCAGGAGCCTTAGAAATCTTGGTAGAATGAATGAGTGCAGAATGTTAGACTTAATCAGAATGTTAGGCTCCTGGTCTACCAATGTCAAGATCACTGACTATTAGACCCTAGCTTCTTGGACTGAAGGACCTAGAGAGGTGAACAGCGTCCACGTTTTTCAGGTGCACAACTGAGAAGCCGTGGCTTCAGGGACTTCTGCCAAGCACCCCTCTAGCTGTTTGGAGGGGGGAGGGAGGAAGACAGAGAGAATGGAGGGAGAAAGGCTGCAGGCATTTTCTTCCCTCTGGGTCATCTAAGGGACTCCTGATGGGCTGGGACAGCAATGGACGTCCCCCTTCCTAGGGCCCTGTCCCCGCCTCACCCTCCAGAGGGCCACAGGCAGCAAGTCCGCTCTGGGACTTGGGAGGACCCAGAAGAAAGGCTGTGACCTTGGCTGACTGAGCTGCGCCCTCCCCACCACCCCCACGTCTCCTCCTTCCTCCCCTCCTGCCCTGGGGAATTCCAGCAGGAAATTTTGGCGTAGGGTTGAAGGAGTTCTCTCAGGGTCCTCTGATGAGAACCTGGGTCCTTCTGTTGCTGCTCCCGCCAACCCACCTCCCATTTCCTCCCAGGCGTTCCATGGAACTCACACGTTTGGGGTCGTCGCTGGGATGGGGCACGCAGCCCAAGGTGCCGGAGGAGCAGCTGCAGAGGACGGCTGTCCCCGGCCTGCCTCGGGCCAAGTTTTCCCTGTCTGGGCTATGAGCTTTGGACTAGAAGACCCGCGAGACCCCTTCCAGCTTCAATATGCTAAGATTTTATTTTTTATTTCTTACGGACCCCACTCCGTAGCAATAAGACCTTTGGCGAGTCCCCAAAGCAAAACCCCTGCTAGTCATCTATAAAATGGGCACATGACCAGAAGCAGCCTGTCGTCTAGAGGCGAATTTTCACTCCAACATACCCCTTGCTGCTGGTTTCTTGAGTCCCCGACCAAGGTGGCTCAGGGCACTTAGTTAAGAAGAGCTCAGACCTCGGCGTTCCGCGGGGCTAGCTTTGGGTTCCAGCTTCACCGATGACTGCCTGCGTGACATTCAGCTGACACTCTCTGACCTTCAGTCTCCTCATCTGTAAAGAACAAACTTATCAGATACCTACTTCCTGGGGCTGCTGGGAGACCGACCATACCTGTGAGCTCACGGTGCATGCTAAGTGCTCAGTCAATGCCAACTGTCACTTTGTGGTTGGCTGAGGGCTATGGGGCCAAGGCCACCACACTGGCCTGGAGTGAGTCACCAGCTCAGGGACAGAGCCTGAAGCCCCTTTGATTGCTGGCCAGTTCTTGAGGCCCCGGTGGAGTGACATCAAGGCAGCGGTGAGCACAGGATGTTTTGACCCCCCGTGCCTTTCCCACTTGTACTTGGACCGTGATCTGAGAAGCCCAGGAGACTGCGGGCCCAAAGCTTCTGCAAGGGCCTCATTAATTTCTGGAGGGGACCTATATGGCAGGCCTCTCTCCTGCCCTCTCTGCTCCGCCCCTCCCTGTGGCTTGTCGCTCACGGTGGCCAGCCTCCCGGGATGGCAGTGGCAGACCCTGCCTGCTCTTCGCTGGCTCAGAGAACACCCTGCCCGCTCGATGGAGCGTGGTGCCCTCCAGTGTTACAGCCCCTGAGTCAAGGGGTCCGGCTCCCCTAGGCCTGGTTAAAGGAGAGCTGCAGCCTGGACTTGGCTGGTTCAAGCGTGTGTGCGTGTGTGCATGTGTGTGTGCGTGTGTGCGCGCGCACCGGGGATGTCATGCTTTGGTCCTTTAGGTGTTTATGCAACTGGAGTGCCATCGTCCAACCCCAGTCCCACTCCAGATCATTCCTGCCCTCTGAACCCTGAGACTCTCTTGCCATACCCGGGGGGCACCAATGATTGTGGACTTTTTTTCTAGACCTTGTACTAATGGCATGTCCCACTGAGTGAGAGCCACTCTGCACTGTGCCAAGAGCTACTGGCATTGTTTCCTTAAATCTGCCCAGCCAGGCCCCGTGAGGAGACTCTTACTGCTACTCTATCCCCATTGGACAGCTGGGCAAACTGAAGGTCGGAGGGTAACTTGCCCAAGGACACACACAGCCAGGAAGTAGACGAGCAGAGTTTAAACCCCAATCTACTGGCCTCCAGGGTGCCGCTCTTAACCCGCTCCCCGGGCTGTCTCCACGCGCCTGCCAGGGCGTGAGTGTACTGAGGGCAG
>PVJD01014293.1:0-29760 GCA_004026545.1 Mormoops blainvillei | reverse complement strand
AAAGGAGTTCATCATCACCAAGCCCTTATTAAATGAAATATTAAGGGGACTAATCTAAGAAAAAGAAGATGACCAAAACTATGAACAGTAAAATGACAACAAACTCACAACCATCAACAACTGAACCTAAAAACAAAAACAAACTAAGCAAACTGCTAGAAGAGGAACAGAATCACAGAAATGGAGATCACATGGAGGGTTATCAGCAGGGAAGGGGAGGGTGGAGAATGGGGTTAAAGGTATAGGGAATAAGAAGCATAAGTGGCAGGTGCAAAATAGACAGGGGGAGGTTAAGAACAGTATAGGAAGGGGAGAATCCAAAGAACTTATATGTACAACCCATGGACATGAACTAAGTGGGGGAATGATGGTGGGAGGGGTTGTGCAGGGCAGAGGGGAAAAAAGGGGAGAAAAAAAGGGACAACTGTAATAGCATAATCAATAAAATATATTTTACATATATATATATATAAAATATATATATAAAAAATTTTTGCCCTGACCAGTGTGGTTCAGTTGGTTGGAGCATCAACCCATAACCAAAAGTTTATGGGTCTGATTCCTGGAACAGGCACATATGGAAAGAAACCAATCAATGTTTCTCTCTCACATCAATGTTTCTCTCTCTCCCTTCTTCTCTCTTTAAAAGCAATTTAAAAAATGTCCTCAGGTGAGGATAAAAAAATTTTATATATATGTAAATTTTATATATATATATTATTTTATATATATATAATTATATATATATGTAAAAGTACCTTAGCTATAAACAGACATAAGCCAAGAAAAATATGTTTCTTCCACAGAATGAAAAGTACAAGCACAGCAGAAAACAACATGGGTTGGTTTGACATCAATTGCAATGAGAAAGCTGCCACGAGGAAGGACTTTCTACAACACAGAAGCCCATCATGGTCTGCACACATCTCCAAGAAAGCCATCCAGGCTCATCCCCACAGCAGGACTATGCAAATAAAGAGGCTGAGAGAAGTAAACCACAGCCCCAAGTGACAATGACAGGAAGGCTGGGCAGGATCAGGAGGGAGGTTTTGGAGATGAGGGTTTGGGTTTTATGTTTCATGATTGGGAGCTGCTGGAGTATTACACACCTGCCACTTCACCTGCTGATCCTGGTGAGGTCAGTGTAGGTAACAGTCATGGGCAGGGCCATACCACCCACCCTCATTGCTCCATGAGAAAGCCAGCCTAGCCCACAACCTCAATAATTATCATTGTCCCAATGTCTTCAAGAGCCACAATCACCACATATCACAATGCTTCATTTTCTACCTGCACTTCACCCCAAGTAAACCTGTTTCATATATATATATGAAAACTTATATATATATAAGTTTTGTCATTAATCATGACGAAAACTTTAATCATTACAATGCCACTCTCTCCCAAAAGATATTACTATCCCACATACCAGTGGCATAGAGGTTCTTATCCCCATCCAACTGGTGAACAACACAGCTCCAAAATGCCTCCCTGGGGACTGCTTTCTGGGATCACTGCTGGTATCAACTCCTAAAGCAGGGACTGAGCCTGAGGCAAGGGACTTACGGGTTTTACTTAAATAGGGAATTTGATCCAAGCAGGTAGGAGTGAGGTTCAAAGGAAGTCAAACTGGGAAGGAGGGGAAGCAGAGAGAGTCCCATGATACTTGCCAGCTCTAAATGAGTCTGACTGCTTGATCCTGCATCGCTATCCCTAAGAGGTACGATAGGAAGTACCCATCAGCAGGTGAAAGGAAGCAGAATCTATCCCCCGGATCTTACCGCCCATTAGCAAAGGCACATCCCATTAGGGAAACCTGCACGTCCAAGTAGCATGTGCTACCTGAATGAGTCTTGCAGCAGCACCAACAGTAAAACTCTGCGGCAAAAGGCAAGAGGCACCAGATGCAGGCCCGAGGCAGGGCGCTGACAGCTTTTGTCTATAAAGTCCAAGAGAATGAGTGCATTTTTGGTTATCAAAATGAGGGCCAGAACAAAAGACAAAGAGGCCCAGAGGAGGTATGTAAGAGATACCCAATACAAATAGTGTACAGAACAATATCCCTGCTCTCAAGAGCTTGCTGTATACTGGCCAGGAAAGAGTGGCAAGACCGACATTTTACAAATGAAGAAATATATTTATAATATATAAGGTGGTGTATACATTAGAGATGGTCTATCAACAAATGCTCAGTTTTTATTTTAGAGATTTTTAAAAAATAAAACCCTTCCAAAAAGCATGTTCAAGGAATATTAGCTTTGACATTGACATCTGATACCACTATAAGGCAGAGAATTAAGAACTCGCTTATGAAATATGTGGTCTTGGTACATCACTTAACTTCCCTGGAAATCTGTCTTTTCATTTTTAAAATAGATGTGGTAACCTCTTCTAATGCTCCTTTGACAGTTTTATTGAGATATGATTAAAATACTATAAATTTCAAATATTTAAAGTGTACAATTTGATACATTTTGACATACGTATACTCTGATGAAGCTACCAAAATCAAGATAAAGAACATATACTATATTACTTCCAAAAGTCTCCTCTCCCCCTTTCCCTCCCTTAAGCAACTCCTGATCTTCCTTCCTTAAGCAACTGCTGATCTGCTTTCTATTACTATAGGTCATTTTGCATTTTGCAAAATTTAATATGAATGGAATCACACAGTACATACTCGCATGTGTGTGTAGTTTTGTTCACTCAGTATAATTACGCTGAGAGTCACCATGTTGTAGTATGTGAGAGTAGTGTCATGTTTCAATAGTCTCTGTGTTTCATTTTAGATCATGTATGGCCTTCAAGCTCATTGACCTTTTTTTTCTGCAATGTCCAATCTGTCCTTAATCCCATTAGTGTATTTTTCACCTCACACATTAAAGTCTTCATCTTTAGTTCAACTTCAATCTTTTTAATATTTTCTATTTCTACTTAGCTTTTTGTCCTCATCTGTGTTAGTTCTGAATTGGTTTCAGTTAATAAAGTTTTCTCCTCCTTCTAGTTTGTGTTTTCTTGCTGTTTTTGTATGCCTGGTAATTTTTTATTTGAATCATCTTGTGATTTTACCTTTTGGGAAGCTGGATATTTTTGTATTCCTATAAATACTATTTAGTTTTCTTTTAGAATGCAATTTAGTTATTTAGACATTGATACTTTCAGATCACATTTTAAAGAGTTGTTAAGTGGGAACCAAAGCTGTCTAGAACTAATTCTTACTACTGAAGGAAGATCCCTCTCAAATCTATAAGCAATGCCATGTGCACTATGATATTTCTCAGTCCAACTACTGGGAACAGGTATATTCTTAGTCCTGTATGAGCTCTGGGCACTGTTAACTCTAATTCTTTTGGGCGATTCTTTTCCTGACCTTAGTTATTTTCCTTACATACATGTCCTGATTGGTAATTGATAGCAACTGTCTACAGATCTCTAAACTGCTCTTCAGAGTGACCTCTAGACTTCAGAACTCTAGTTGCCCTGGTCTCTGCAGAATCTCAGCCTCCTTAACTCAGGGAGTCTGCGGGGCTCAGCCTGGGTGCCCCTTCCCTGTAGCATGGCGGGTGAGCTGGGGCAGTCATAGGCTCACCTTGTTCATTTCTCAAGTTTCAGGGATCATTTTCCTCTGTTGTCTGATATCCATATCTTGAAAACTATTGTTTCACATATTTTGTTCTTTTTGGAGGGGCGGGGGGTGGGGGGTGCTATTTCAGACAGCAGGGTAAATCTTGGTCCAAAGTGGAAGTTCTTTGCAATCCTTCTAAGAATTAGCAGCAATATATCTGAAGCTCATAGCCCAGTTCCTGGCCTCTGGTAAGCATTCAGTAATGGAAGGGATCATTGTGGTGGTGGCGGTGTGGTGGTCACACTCATGGTGGTGGAGGTGGGTAGTGCTGCTGTTGATGTCCTCATTATGATTATTGTAATTAAGTTTCCCCAGAACTCAACAGCCTGTGAGTTTGGGTGAGGTCATATTAGCAGCCAAAAAACAGAGCTCTGTCCTGCAAAATCTTTCCTGTATCTCTCAGTGGCTCATGGGAATTTCATGAATGTACTACTCCCAAAGAGGTATTCTCTCCCTAGCACCGTTCTTCCTCTACTATTCACCCTGGTTCTTCATCACTGCTCCACGGGGCCTTGCGGACTCTGTAATTCCCCATCACTGCTGTGCTGGGTCCATGTTTTCACCTGCATCTCTGCTGAGCATAATGGTCTCTGTCACTGCCTCAACAGGTACTATGGTCCTTTTCTGCTTCTCTGGACCCAGAGATTTTTACTTTTTTGGATATAATATCCCCTTCCTGCTTCTCCAGAAACAACTACCAGTATCCTAGAGCCCTCAAAGTGCCAAAGTGTCAAAGTGGTCAGCTCCAAGTGATGGGAGGTCACTCTCTACTTGACACTTGGTTATATAGAAAGTGAGCTGCTTATGCTCCAATGTCTGCCAGACTGTTTAGAGTACCAGTTCTTTTAAAACTTACTCACAGCCACCCTACTGTCCATAGGCTACAAATACTTGTTACCTCTTCCCTATTCACTGTGGCAATTCAACACATAACACAGTGATTGGTACATATTAATTCCTCAATAAAAGTGCTTTGGAAGAACAGATGAGTCCAATGAGAACGGGACTAGGGGAAAACATGAAGACTCTGCCAACAACTAAAGCTTTTGTTCTGGACACACGAACTGGGCCTGGCTCCCTCTGCCATCAGGGTGAGTTCACACAGGAGGCTCATCAGTCTCCATTACACAGGACTATCTGGCAGAAGAGCCCCTCCAATTTGCCAGTCATGCCAAGGAACCTCAAGTACACCATCAGGCAACAGGCCAAGAAGTCAGTACTAGCCTATTTCCCATCTTAAATAATGCCCAACTATGTCATCCAGCCAAGCTTGCCAGAGAGCGCTAAACAATATGCAGCAGATGATAACTATGTAGTCCAAAGAACACAATGCTTACAAAATACAGTCCCGAACTGGCCCATAAAATTTGACATTGTTTTCCTTCTCTTTCTTCCAAGTCCATCCCTTGTTGATGCAGAAAAATCCAAATGGTAAAAATAGTAATTTCCTATTCCTTGTTTCCGTAAAAGAATTCTGAAATATATGCAAAAATCTTCTTTCCGCAACTTGCTTTCCTTTTCGGCTCACCCCAGCCAAAAGGGTCACACTCAAGGCAGAACAATCTCTGGGGTCCTTCTTAGCATCTGTAGCCTGCTCCACCTTCCCCTGGAAGTAAAGATATTTCCTTCCCCGCCTTCCCATACAGTCCCTCATGTGTTCCATTTCTTCAAAAATCCAGGCAATTAACAGGATACATAAGA
Source organism: Mormoops blainvillei (assembly GCA_004026545.1). NCBI lineage: Eukaryota > Metazoa > Chordata > Mammalia > Chiroptera > Mormoopidae > Mormoops > Mormoops blainvillei. Next base: position 24,434 of record PVJD01014293.1, on the reverse strand, counting down.
ATACCACTTCACCAGTTCCATCCCATGAAATTGAAAAATACAAGCAAATCCCCATATTAAATATGGCTATTGCCATAGCTCACAATTTAATCCCCAAATTTCTATTCAGTGGCATTCCCCGAGTGGTGATGTCTCCAGGACAAAATGCATCCATTGCCACCCGGAATTACATTGCCATTGCCACACTACAGGTTCACAGCACAGGACTAACCCTTTGCTCATCACAGCCCGGGAGGTGGCCTACTGACTCTTTGGACAAAGTCAGTGGAAAGTATCCTGGCAGGCCATTGCCAGAATTCACTACTTCCTGCTACTCTGACCACGTCAAGGACAGTATCGTTTCCAGAGGCATCTTCCCCAGGACCTCTAGCTAGAACACCAGTTCTCGCTGTCTTCTAAAGCCCACTAAGGTACATGGCCAGGGAAGATCCTGGACTACATTTTCAAGGGCCTTGAGTCTTTGACTCTCTTGATATGCCCCTTCTGCTACTGAATCTGCTCCCTGCTCCTGCATTGCCAAGCAACCTGAGCATGGTTGGCAATTCTAAATGGCCTGCAGCTACCAGCTCACCCGTTTATCAGAAGCCATCACTAGTAGCTTTCACCCTGTGTGTCACAGACCACGTTTGTACTGCAGACTACAGTCTGAGCACCTGAGGCCGCAATAAAATGCGCTATTTGATTGAATTGAGATGCTGCTGGGACATTTGATCACAGGGTCTATTAGACTGGTCTGCCTCGGGCAGTAGAGAAGAGTGCTGTCCCTCTGCTAAGCTGAGGCAGGCCATTTGCCTTGGCACACCAGTGCCCTGGTGTCAACTCTAGCAATGACTTCTGAAGACCAGCCTTCCAGTGTGAAATGTGGATCTCTGGGCAATGAGAGAGGAAGACAGCAAGCAGGACCTCTATGGTCATCCAGTCTCTATGACTAATCCCAGGCTTAGGGGATGTGGGGCAGAGAGAGACCCACTAGGTCACGTGCCATGCAGTGAAAGCCAGTCCAGTCATTACCATGGAAAGTGATGCGGGCTAGGGGTTTAATGTTTGGGCTCAAGAAACCCAAGGATTTGTGTTTCAGTATCTTTGCCACCATTTCCTATTGTGCGACTTTTAAAGACGTCCAGCTAAACCTCCTAAGTTTATTGCCTGGTCTGTAAAATTGAGATAATAATAGAACCTACTACTCAAACTGAGAATTTTATGTGATGATGCACTTAAAGTGCTTGTCATGGGGCCTTGAGAAACACATGATGGTTTGCGCTCAGTAAATGGGAGCAGTTAGGTAGCATGAAGAGGACGGATTTAGTCAGAGCTGGGATTAAACTCCAGCCAGGCTATCCCTGCTGTAGCCACCAAGACACACTACCTCTCTGAACTGGAATTTCCTCATCTGCGCGAAGAGAAGGAGAATTGCTTCACAGGGTTGTTCGGGGATTCAATGCGTTACCGTTTATACAGTGGCTGGCAAGTTAACACTCATTACATGGAGTGTGAAGATCCCACTTAGCTTCTCCCAGCTGCTTCCCAGGGCTGGGCCTGAGGATCCTGACCCTGTTACACAGAGATCCCTCGGTAGTGACCAGATTGGACAGCCAGGTCTCAGCCTTTCTTTGGGGCACCCCCACACCTGCGCCTCAACCTCTGAGTGCCCTCTCCTCTAGGGCTGAACACCTTCCCTCAACACACTTCCTGTTACCTTTCCATCCTTTAAAAAAAAATTCCCTTTTTTATTAATTCATTATTTATAGTTTTAGACTTACAGAAAAGTTGTGTGAATAGCAGAGTTCCCATATACCTACCCCACACACTATTTCCATTAACATCTTAAATTAACATAGTATACTTGTCACAACTAATACACCAATACTGATACACTATCATTAACTAAATTCCATACTTTATTTAGACATCTTACATTTTTATCTAATGTCATTTTTCTATTCCAGGAAATCATCCAAGATACCTTACAATTAGTCATCGTGTTTCCTTAGAGTCCTATAGATGATGACAATTTCTCAAGACTGCCCTGGTTTTGGGTGCCCTTAACATCAAAACAGAAGGTATTTTATAGACCGTCCTTCACTTTAGATTTGTCTGATATTTTTCTCACGATTAGACCAGGCTTCTGGAATTTGGGGGAGGAAGGTCTTTACAGAGGTAAAGTGCCACTCTTGCCACATCAGCTCACAAGTACAAGCTAGCAATACGACTTGTCAGTGCTGATTCTGACCTAATCACCTGGCAGAGGTAGTGTTGTCAGGTTTTTCCACTGTAAAATGTGAGTCTTTTGTCACCCTTTCCATTCTATGCTCTTTGGAAGGAAGTCACTATTAACAACCTACCCTGAGGAGTAGGGAGTCATGGTTCACCTCCCTGAGAGAGAAGTAGCCAGATGAATTATTTGAGATTCTTCTACATAGAAATTTTTATCTTTTCTACCATTCATTTATTTTTTCCGTAATTATTTATGTCACTATGGACACATGGATATTTACTTTATTATTTTGGGCTATAATCCAACATTACTTTATTTTCTTGCCCAGTCTGTTCCTGCATTGGCCATTGTGAGTTCTTTCGGCTGGCACCTGTGCCCCTTCGACATGCCCGATCACTGCAAGTTTTGAACGCTTCCTTACTTTCATGATTCTCCAGGCTCATCTTGTGTATTCCCTGCTCCAACACTAGAGTGAACCACTGCTCCAGGAGCTGAGTCCCTTTAATCAGAGAACGGTATTAGAGACCAAGGCTGGGCTCCGTGTATGCTCATTGCTCCTGGGGGGTCACTGTGTCCTGCCCTCTCGGCTGACGGAACAAGAAAATATATGTATATATGCTAAACTGTTTATATATACACATCTAAAAATATTTGTGTATTTTCAATTGCATCTACATATTAAGCTCAACATGAACTCCTAGATCAATGTCTCCGATTCTAATCCAGTGCCACGTGGATTGTTCTAGCCTGCTGCCTTGCCTGTCAATGACATACCATCCCGTCAGTGATAAACCTGACCCTCCCCACCTACCATCCATTCACTTCATTCTTCAGTTCCAGTATGCATACATAGTGGTTTCAAAATTGTTAACCTGTACCCCCATGGAAAACACCATTACCAGCTACGGTACTATGTTTCTGTGCAGTTCCTTATGTCTTTTAGTCTATAGGTCTACAGTGTTCGTTCATTTCCTAAATTACGTAGGTCAGCATCTCTTTTCCCACACCCTTCCCTTATGCAGCATCGCAAATCTGTTTCCTTCAGGCTGCCCGCTGTTGACTTGGTGGCATTTTTTTCTCCCTGAGGTGAGATAGGAAGGCTAGAGAGGCATTCCTCCCCCAACTCTACCCTTCCCTGACTAGGAAAAAGTTTCATTATTGTGCTTCAGCAAAGTCCTTTCTCGGGGAGAGCAGGCGTTTGCTGTAGAGAAGACTCCGGACATGAGTCACAGGGATAACTATTTCTGTCCCCCTGCCTGAACCACGGAGATCTTCCTGGGACCTTCACTGCGAAATATGCTAGGATTACTGCCGTGAAGGCCTATATAAATGTGGATTAGTACCTGAGATGCTGGTCTTTGGGGTCTGTCACTATCACTAGTGACACTCAGCCTCCTGCAATTCACCCACATTGCCATTGAAATATTCCCACTAGTTTAGGGCCCCAGTGGCAAATCTTGGTCTCTTTCTCCCTCTCCCCCTACGTATCTCTGTGCTTCTGTCTCTCCAGATATCAGAATGATGGTTTGCCCTGCAACCACAGTCTTCTGATGACTCCAAGAAAATTTGTTGGCTTTCAGTTTGTCTAGCCTTTTCTTGTCCCATAGGGTGGGAGTGATGACTTCCAAGCTCTTTAAACACCAGGGTTGAAACTGGAAATTCCCCGTCTTTTCATCAAATACTCACCTCTCCTTGTCTTCTCACCTTACCAGTCTCCCAACCTGCAGACCCCACTCACCCGTCCTCTGTCAGACCTTATCAGAGCAGCCTGCTGGGCCTTCTGCCTCCTCTCAGCCCTGGTTTTATTATCTGTTAGATGTTTACTCATGAGCTGGCTTGGGCCTCTCATGTCTTAAGCTATCAGTTATTATTAAGTTATTATGATGATGTTATTATTTTTCTCACATATTTATGTAACCTCAGTATTCCCAAGGCCAACCACTTGCAGATCCTGGCCAAGGCCACTTTAACACTGTGGCCCACAATCTGCTAAATCAATAGCCCCAACGCACCAAATGAAAGGTGCCCCCGACCTTCCGCTTTCCTATATCTCTTTGGAGGGCCCTGTGGATAGGGAAATAGGTCTCTCAAGTAGAGTTCTGGCTGCTCCTCTATAATCCACCCTCCTTAGCCAAGCTTGCCTGCCACAATGTGCCCACTGTCCACTCAGATGTCCCTTCTTGACCTCTGAAGCATAAGTGGCTCTACCTGTGAAACCCCATTACTGGCCTCATCATTTCCTGAGCTAACACTTTCCAACTAGAGAAAACTCTTGTTCTTCTTGAGTCCTAAGCACTGGTTATGGGAATGGGGATTAGCATGGCAAGGGGGATACCTACCTGGGCCCCTAAACCCAGTTTTTCTTTTTCCTCTCTATAGAGACTTTCCCTATGGATGTAATATGTTTGCACAATAGATAAGCAAGCAACCTAAAAAGTGTGCATTCGTTTCCCATTTTTAAATATATATCAATAGTGCTTTGCTGATGAGAAAGTACTTTTCCCTCTTATGCTGCATATAGGCCAACTGCAAATTTCTAATATCAGTTTTCTTTTTTCCATGAACTAAAGTTGGTCAACTGTGGTGCTAGATTAGGTGCAAATATACATACTCCAGTTAAATGCATGTTCAAGTCACACTATTTGCTTCTCCAGTGGCCTTCTTTTCAACTTTAGTTTCATATAAAAACTGAAAACTGCAGAAGTTTTGCGGGGAACAATATATACCTGACACTCACATCAAGAACCATATTGCCTCTTCTCTTGTCATGGACTTGTTTCGCCTCCCTTGCCTTGATGAAATTATTGGTGACCAATGTAGATTTGTGTGTTTGTCACCTGGGTTTTGGGTTATATATCATTCGCATCACTTACAACATTATTTAATTCCGTGATGAGAAAAAAACATAGCTTCTCATTTTGCTGCCCAGGCCTCCCCTCTGGGTGGCACCACTGAGGGGGGACTGGGGCACGTTCAAATGCAGCCTCACACAGACCTGAACAATTTGCCCCCTGCCACACTCAGGCAGGCCCTGCCGCTGGGCCCGATACCTGTGCTGCTCACTATTCTTGCCCAGGGGCTTATTGTCCACACCTGACATCCACGGGGGCCCAAACAAACATGTGCGCACAGGTCTAAGTCATACTGTGGACAAGATTTAAGTTCTGGGCTCTTGGGTCATGCGCAAATCTGAGGGGAGGGCTTGAGTAGAAAAGATTCTCCTAACCTAATGGGCTGGCACAGCTGAACCTCAGAGCTGATCCTGCTGGGATTCCACCAGTTTTGAGGGGATTTTTTTTCTTTTCTTTTTTAGTAGATTCTCAGCTTCTTGAACACAGAGACTGGATCTCTTTTTTCACTGAGTCCTCACTATCTAGCACAAGCTTGGCACCCACATATGTGTTATTTGAATCAATTTCATTGTATTTACATGGACTGCATTTGATTACATGGCTTGCCAAAAAAAAACTTCATTATGCACTCTCCACACTCCCATCCAAGAATTAGGGAACGGCGAATTTGGGCCCTACACTGTTTCTTGTCAAGTTAATGCAAATCCTTTGTGGCAAATCCAGGTAAGAAAGGGATGGACATTATCAACATAATAAGGACGGGGTATTAATTGGCAAAAAGTAGGACCAAATTGGGGTTAATATGCAGAATATGAATTTCTTTTAGCTTCAAGAAGGTCAGGAAGAGGTTTCAGGGAGAAATGAATCCTCACACTGGCAATATCTATTTTGTCTTTGTTATAGGGGTGGAAGGTACAGCAAGCAACTAGTACCAGCCCAGGGATTCAGGCCTTATCCGCCCATTCTCCCCACCAGGGGAAAAGTAGCAGTAAGACTGAGCTCATCACATCTCCACAGTGTCACCGCATTTGGGTGACACTAGAAAGGGTCAATGAGGAGGAGGAGGGGCTCAAGGAGTGGAGTTGAACCTTGGGAGAAGAGGAAGGAGACTGAAAAGGAAAAGAGTAAGAGAAAGGACAGAGGAAAACAAGGAAGGGGGGCATGTCCTCACAAGGAATGTCCACACTCAGGATTCTGACCCCATTACCGCCTCTGCAGGAGGTTCAAGGGACATTAGACCCAGTCGAGATATCATAGGCACTTAGGCTGCCTAGCAGTTGTTATTGTGATTCTTAAAAAATGCTTACCATAATGATATTAAAGATGTATTTTTCTACCGAAAAGAAGTGAGGGCTATATTTCTGAGGCAACCAGACTTAGTAAGCCAAGAGTAAAGAAATATGTGAGTGAAGAGTCTAACTGTACACATTGAGTGACCTCAAATCAGAAATGGGATGGCTGGATAAATTCTTAGCTCTAACTGAACAGGACTGAAAAAGCTTAGAAAAGACTTAGTAAAGCTGCCTTTGGAAACAGCATCAAACAACAACCAATCAAAGTTCGGGGAAGATTTTTTTAAGGCGCTCAGAGTAGAGATAAAAAACTTAAGGATGATCTTAAGCAAACATGACTACAATGAGGAACAGTCTAAGCCAGAAATGAGGGCGGTAGGAGGCAGGCAGGCTGGAAGAAGTGATTACAACTTACAGATGAGACCCAAAACAGTGGGATGGGACAGCTAAGAGCTCTGTCAACTAAGGCGGAGCAAGAAATTCAGGTCCAGATCAGGCAAAATTAAAGGTCTGTTCATGCGTGTGGCATTCTCAAGCTACCGAGGGGCTACATGTGTTGAAGAAATGACGTAGACAGGGCCTTAAACTGCCTGTATTTAAGTGCAGATGGAGTGGGATTTGATAGTCCTGTCTGTGTTGGAGAGGTCAGGAGCTGAGACCCTGGTTCTAGTCCCAGTTCTGCCATGACCTTGGGAGGTCATGTGGCATAGAATGTTGAAAGAAGTTTTGGAGTCTGCAAGTCCTGGGCTCAAATCTGACTTGACCGCTTATTAGTATTATAACTTGGACATGGGCTTTCCTTTTCAGAGTCCTGGTTTCCCCTTTGGAAAAATCTCAAATTTCTTAAAAGACTACACTAAATATAGGCACATGGTTCCTAGCACAAGGATAAGAGATCATGGTAAGAATGAATTCTTCCCACCTATGAGTCAGTTTTTCCATTAAAAAATGAGACAAGTCTCTCACTCCTACATTCCCTCTCAGCTCTAAACTTCCCTAATTCAATAACAGAAGACTATGAGAAAGACTTGTGAAACAGGGATATAAAATCTACAGCAAGGCATTTAATCTCCATGAGTCTATTTCCTTCTCTATACAACTGACATAAAATAAAATTATTATTAATAATAATACCAATACCAACCTGACAGAATTGTTGTAAGAATTAGGTAAGTTAATGCATGGACACATGTTGGGTATACAGTAAGTCTCAACAAACATTAGTAAGGACGAAAAGAAGAATGATGAAGCAGCATCAAAAGAAAGAGCTTTTGATTTTGAAAATCAACACAAGTGGCCATTTTGCCAGATCCTATGATGTTTGAAGTTCCCATTGGTCTTGGCTTTTCAGCAATATTTGTCACTATTAATGCTCCCTCCTTCTTAAAATAGCCTCTTCCTTCCAATCCCATAGCAGAACACTCTTCCAGGTAACCTTCTGCCTCTGGCTTCTGCTTCTCAATTTCCTTTGCCAACTCCTTTTCTTCCATGCAAACTCTAAATGTTGGAGTTCCTTAGGGCCCGGCTCTGCTCCACCCCCCAGTCTGCCTCCTTGCCCTCTAGAGATCTTTTCCATTCCCCTGATTTTACACACATTCTATAATCAACCCAGATATCTCCTGAGAGTTGCAGATTCACAAATTCAACTATATACTTGACATCTGAACTTAGAATTTTCTCAGGAATCTCAAAACCCCCTTGCCCAACACTGAACTCTAAACTTCCTTCCCCAAACCCAATCCTCCCCTAGGAGTCCTCATCTAAGCTATTGTTTAAGCTAAACAAATCCTTTGTCCCTCCTTCACCATCAGGATCCTGGCCACCAACTCATATACAAGACCTGTTAGCTCTACCTCCAAAACCCACCCCCATCTCCCTCACTGACCTCCATCTCTACAGCCACTTCCTGCCTCTGGGCTGGACTACTGCTGTAACTTCCTGACTGCTTCTGGCTTCCCCTCTGGCTCCATCAGGCAACTCTTTATTCAGTTCTGTAAAACCTTTAAATGATCTCCCATTGTTCTGTGACCATAGCCCTTATTTTTATGGCCCAAAGTTCTGCATTACCTACACCTACCTACATTCTCATAACTCTCCTTCCCATGCTTTGCTTCCTTCCCCAAGGCTCTAGGCTAAATCAACCTTCCTCACCAGTCCTTTGCAGAGTTGCCTACTCTTTCCCTTCTCAGCACTTACCACAATTCTGAATTATGCAGGTGACAATTGACTCTTCTGTGCCCATATGGACTATGAGCTAGACAGGAGCTGGGACACCTGTTGTGTTTACCATAGTATCCCCAGTTCTTGTCATAGTAAGTATATCTTAGTAGGTACTCAAAAATGAATGAGTGAATCAATAAGCTGTAGTTAGCCCTGGCCAAGTGGTTCAGTTGGTTGGAGTGTCATCCCATACACCAAAATGTTGTGGGTTTGATTCCCAGTCAGGGCACAGAGTGGGTTTGAGTTCCATTTGGGAGGCAACTGATCAATGTTTCTCTCTCATTCTCTCTCTCTCAAAAAAATCAATAAACATATCTTCAAATGAGGATAAATAAGTAATAAAATGAGCAAACAAACAAACAGTAGTTAGACTGGCCCCTGAAAGAAAACATAGGACTCAGGGCTAAGACTAAGCGGGACAGCCCTTTGGACAAAAGAGGCGGGCAAGGTAGCTACAGAGCAACGAGAACTGAGATTACTAAATGAGGAATTCCGAAGTGGTAGGAAGGTGTGGGACAAACGAGGCCACAGCTTCATTGCCAGCCAGGAGGCGGGTACAACAGAAGGCTAGAAGGGTGAGAGAGACTCATCAGAAAGGCAAAAAGCCAGACCTCTCTCTGCAGGGACTAGGTGGTCCTGCCCTAAGCAAACAACCAGTGTGAAATCATGGTTTGGGTGAGAAGCTGGGTGGTAAGAGACTTCCACATTATGGTGAAGGTCTTCCTTCCCTGGTGTTGGCCAAGTGATAAGGTAGCAGAGATGCCATGGTCACATCCTAAGCTCACCTTCAGGTTTACTCTGCTTGACTTGCCCCCCAGAGATCTGGACATCACCCCAGTGTTCCAGGATTCTCTCTTATTCTCTGGGAAAATGATCATGAAGATCCTTAGAGCCATTGATGGCTTTCGCAGATCCCTTACTACGCAAGCAGATGGGCACTGTGCTCTTAAGTCCTTACTGCCCTTGCCTTGTTCACTTTTCCTGTTTAAATCTATGGCAGACCTTACCCTAATCCCCTACCTCAGCAGCCCACTTGCCATTTTCTATACATGCTCCGTTCCTACCAGACTCCAGTCTTTTGCATGAGCTATTTCACTTCCTAATGTTATCCTTTTGTTGGCATTTTCCTAATAAAGCCCATGTATCCTCAATGCCTAGGTCAAATCCTAACTTCTCCCAAAGCTCTCCCAGACCTCCCTCTCACTTAGTTCTACCCTAAAGTCCTTCTGTTATAAGGTATGTTCACATCTTCTGTGGATGAGTATGAATTATGATTTTCGGTCTTCCCCACAAAACTGGAAGTTGCTGAAAGGGCGGGAGCCTTACCTGGTTTGGCCTGTACCCCCGCAGTACCTAACCCAGAGCCCTTCCCGATCAAGTCCTCTGTTAGCTGTTTGTTGAAGGGATGTATATTAGGGTTCTAGGGCTGCTATAACAAAGTACCACAAGTAGAGTAGCTCAAAACAATAGAAATTGCTTTTCTCACAGTTCTGGAGGCAGGAAGTTGAAAGTCAAGGTGTCAGCAGGGCCATGCTACCTCTGAAGCCTGTGGGAGAAACCTTCCTCACCTCTTCCTTCTATGGTTGGAAACCTTGGCATTCCTCAGCTTGCAGCTGCAGCCCTTCAGTCTCTGCCTCCCTCATCACATGACATTCTCCCGTGGTGTGTCTGTGTCTCTGTGTCTATTTTTGTAAGGACGCCAGTCGTATTGGATTAGGGTTCACCCTAATTGAGTATGTCTTGCCTCACTTAACATTATATCTGCAATGACTCTGCTTCCAAAAGGTCACACTCTGAGGTACTGGAGGTTAGGGTTTCAACATTTTTTGTTTGTTTGCTTGTTTGTTTGTTTCAGTGGGGTGGTGGGGAGCGCAATTCAACCAATAACAAGACATATATGGAAAGGGCATTGTTTCCCTGAGGACTAAATGAGCAATACAGATGTCAGATCCAGAAAACATACACATGCAGCCACAGCCAGGGAGTGGGGGTGGGGAGGGGGTAATGGGGCAGAGTCCGCTAGTGAGGACTGTGGAGAGAGAACTAATGAGGAAAGGAATAGGGAGGGTGGACAAAAGGAGGAGACTAGATGAGAACGCCGACCTGGAAACTTCCCCTCAGTCTCTGGTCAAGCAGGGCATGGAAGTAACCATGTTAGCAGGACACAGGAAAAGTGCAAAGAGCCTCGAGCTTCCTGCAGCAAGTGAAGGTGACCACAGGCCCCATCCCAGGCTTCCTTCCTTTGCAGCTGCCTCCTCCCCTTCTTCCAAGGCTCTGACTGCTGCAGCTTGATTCTCCTAATGGAGAACTTAATGAGACCTTCAGTAAATGGATCCCAGATTCTCTCTCTACCCCCAAGTAATTATAAAGCTCAGCAATTTTTTTCCCATAACTTGCTGCTGATTTTCTAATTACTCTTGCTCCAAATAGGACAGTTAGCATTAAAATGAAACCATGCTGAGGTTGTGGGTTCATGCACATCTGCTTTGCTTATTTCCTGAATTTGACAGCATGGCTTTATGGACAGAGAACAGGAGGTGATTCCCATATTTTATAATGTGAGGCTTGCACCCCAAAAACCCAGGAAACTGGCATTAAGGTAAAACTCTCCTGTAGAAAAAACTCATCAAGACATACCCAGCAGATGGAGTTTAATGAGTCTTAGAATAGAGCAGCCTTCTCTCGGGAAGGGTACCAGAGGGCGATTTCCTTCACTTCTTCTCAGCAAAGGAAGGAGCATGGCCCCAGAAACTTGAAATGAATTCCTGAACATCAAGGCAACTTCTTTCATATAAGGACATGTAGTAAAACTTGGGATGTACTGGTTAGGGAAGGCAGAGGGGAAAGTTCAGGTCAAAAGAATAAGTAGGCAGCAGCAACTAAGTAGAGACGGTTAGAAAATAGGTTGGTCCGTGAAGAAAATGTTAGCGTGTCTGCATGGGCATGTCTGGAGGAACCTTGCAAGAGAAGCCTTTACATTCAAGCCAAATTGACCCAAAGTTACATGAGGCTGATTAATAGGTATTTTCCTATTGCAAAATTGCATGACCTCATTTGGGGTAGCAAGAGGAACTTTCCAAGGAGAGGTGATTAAAGGAGCCAGTGACATTTAATCAGAAGGATTCCTCACTGTAAAGTCCTGCATCCATATATCTAATTGAAAAACACCCTGTGGCAAGCCAATCTCATTTCTTCTTGCCTTCATCTAAGTGGAAGCTGGGGAGGAGTGACTGCTCACCTGGGTGCGGAACCGACGCTTGCAGGCAGCTTTTTCCTCCCTCTCTGCCTCTGCACATTCTCATTTGCCCCCCATCAATGCCTCGAGAGTCAGTTTGGAAACAGGAAGAGTCTTGTGACTCCTCTAGCAAAGGGAGGGCAACTCTAAATTCTATTTCCCTGCCCTATAGTCAGGAGTTTTTGCTTTCTTCCCCCTGTACATTCTCTCCAAATTCTGCTCCAGAAGGAGGTAAGAGAAAGTACTTGGATTAAGAATTCTACAGGTACAGGGAAATGAACGTGGACTTGGCCTTGAACAGGCATGGGCTCCAATCCCAGCAACATCACTGATGAGCTGAATGACCTCAGTGACGTTCCTTCTCTCAGCCTCGCCGCCCTGCCCTACAAGCTGGAACAGCAGCATTCTTCTTCGGGGTGACTGCGAGAATCCAAGCAGTGTGCCAACATATAACCAGTCTCTAATAAACAGCAGTCTGCTCCTCCTGATTATTAAATCGATAAGCACTTCTTCCAAACCTCAGCTGGGAAAGGGAGTTAGGGAATATGGTTGCTGTCCTCACACTGCGTGGGGCTCCATGTTTGCGCAATGGCCACATCACTGCTGCCCTGGGGTTTTGTTTCTTTCTTCCCCACACCCCATCCCTTCTCAAAGGCAATGCAGGACCAGGTTGGTACGGTTCGAGGGCTGAGTTCATCTTGTTTCCATACCATCTGGCCTATGACCCACCATTAGTCCTTTTATGCCTCCTGTCTAAAGAAATGTCTTGTGTTTTGCCTACGGAAGATGGTTCCCTAATGAATGTCAAATAACAATAAAGCTTAAGTGTTATCATCAGACACTTGAGCAGGCATCTGTCCTCCCTGCAGTAAAATATACTGGGGCTCTGGAAACAGCTATGAATTTGAAACTGGGTTTCATCCACTTAGAGGAGAGTTGTTAATAATTTCAGTCACTGACTCAGTTAGAGGAAAAACCCTCGTGAGGTTACAACTAAGCAGTGGTGGCTTTTGTCATTCGCCTACCCCATGGAAGGAGAAAGAGGAGTGTGCCAGGGAGAAGGAAGGATGGGAAGGTTCCCAGAGGTCACAGCGCTAGCTGGGTAGGGAGAGAAGGGCAGACCCCAGGGGCCACCGCTCTGCCTCCTCCTTTGCTGCAATCATAGCCCCAGGCTCTGGGATGCCAGCCCCGTGGATACCACCTCCTCCAGAGCTACATGCATTCAGCAGCCCTGGGCAGCCCCCGCACCAGAACCTGTGCTTACTAGTGAAGAGAGCCTTAAAGTCACAAACAATAAAAAGAACTGCTCAAGTTTAATAGCAGCTCCCTGTACCCAAGAGTTCAGATGTCCAGGAGCAGATGAATCACATCCAAAGACTTTGAAAAATTATGCACGTCAGACCACGAAACTATCCTCAAGTTTGGGTAAACACAGAAAAGGGAATGCACAGTGGTACAGGCTTGGAACCTGATGGTCCTAGGTTCGAACAGTGGTAGGGACACAGGTGCAGTGTGCTGTTTGGGGAAGGTCATTTAACCACTTAAAGTCTTAGTTTCCTGATATGGAAAGTTATACATGGGGATAAAGGTAGACGTAGTTGGGGCTTAATATCTTTTTCTCTAATCCTACCCTGAACTCTGGAAGAAAAATATTAAGTCCCCCCCACGTTTACCTCTATCCCTACATATAGCTTTCCGTAATATAGCTGGTGCTCAATAAACAATAGCCAGAAAGCAAAATGCAGAGGATAGGGAACTGAATGGTCTCCTCCATTCTTTAAAGGAGAAGAAACAAAACCTGAGGAACTTGTGGATTATCCCTAGTGAGAATGACCAAGACAGAGGTCACTAGTGGCTCATCAGGAAAAAAAAACAAAATCAAGCAGAGTTCAACAAAGAATGCTGTTTTGATGGGGTACCATACTTTCGTATCAGGGAAATAAGATAAAACCAGTGTACATTATTTTCTTCAAGAGCTCTAAAACAGACTCCTATAGTACATATGGAGAAATGAAAGCTGGGTAACAGCAACTGGGTGAGAGCATCCCGAAGCTGTATCCGTTTGCCATGGAGAAAGGCCTCCATGGGTCCTGCCATGGGATCTTCAGTCATGTTTGGTATTGATTTTTACCAAATGACTCCTATGAAGCAAGAATGGGCATATTTATCACAGTTGTGGGTGACACAAAGCTAGGAAGGTTGTGTGATCTTTGGATTATAGAGTTAAGAGTCAAAAATATCTCTGTGGCCTTAAATTATGAACTCAAAGAAGCAAACATTAATGTAATTGTGAGATTCTTGACTTCATTTCAGAATGGAAGCATTTCAGAATGGAAAGGCCCTCCAGCTAAGTGCAATAGTGTTCTTAGTTTAAGTCCGAGATAAAAAGCAGGAAGTATAAGGGAGGGGGCGGAGAGGAGGAAGAAAACTATTCCGAATCCATTTAATCCAGTCCACCTGTAGAAGTCAGACGCCAGATACAAGGGTCAGTGAAGGTTTGCAGGAATTGATAGCTTCACCTGCAGTGGGAGCTCCCTTGCCTTCCTCTGGGTATTTGAAACCTTATCCAGCCCTCTGCATTCTGCTCTCTGTTGTGAACAGGGCAACCACCTTGGCAAACTGAAGGATGCTGGGGCCTGACTGAGCCAGAGAGACGGCCAGTAGGAGCCCTGGCCTCACATTAGAACTGCCTGCTTTGTGGAAGGGGGTTTAAATACATTTACTCTCTCACATGATCCATTTACTCCATTTCTGCTGGCTGGAGGAAACAAAGTTCACTTAGTGGGCATTTAGCATAGGAACCCCCGCTGATGGCCTCTTCCCAGTATTTGTCCCCAACAGGGCTACTTCTCATGCTTAACCTTCTCCCTTCAGAAGCCACGTTGGCAAAATAGCTAGTGCACATTCATTCTATTTTACTATGTTCCCTACTTTCTGTTACTTCAAATCCTACTGTTTATTAGACAGTTGCTGATAATTCTTTAACTGACTGAGCCTTTTCCTCAACCAAACATTTGATATGCAATTATATGGCATTGGATGCACTTGAAGCGGCGGTGTCTCCCTTCCTTCCTAACCACGCTGAGGCACTAGAAGCAGATGGACCTCCGTGTTTCCCTGATAACATCCCCATTTGTAGGAAAGGTTTATTCTGCCGCATAGCCTTTTTCCCCAGGGCTCCATGTGAGAAGGATTAGGAAACTGGACAGGGCACTTTTATGACATCATGATGTGGGCTGCAAAACAGGGATAGATTTAAAATGATCCTCCTCCTGGTTTTGGCCCCAAATCAGAACAGCACAGGTGATTTTTATAGGTTACCAGGTGAGTATCAAAATAATCACATTTCTTTCTATAGAAACAAAATGATTTTCAAGAAATTCTACCAGTGTTTGAGAATCAAGACTGTACTTGTCCCCCAAAATATTGCTTTAACCCTGTCCCATGATACTTTTGCTGATCTGACTTGAGAAGTATTTATCTTCAGAAAAATCTTCAAGTAATAATAAATATTAGAATTTTGGAAGCCAGAAATGAATGCGGCAAAGCCCTAAGACAATAAGATAATTTCTTGACACCCAGTCCCACCTTCTTTCCACTCCTAGTTCTTTGTTAACTTATTTCAGATTATAAGAAATTCTCTGTATATTATTTCAGCATAAATATACAAGATCTATTTTTAAAATAAAAGTTTATTTTCACATGGGATTTGGAGGGCTTGGCATAGTATAGGTTTTTAGAATTGTATTCTAGACTTAAAAGTGTTAGAGTAATATATTTACCTAACTTTTGCCCACTCGCAACATTAATACACACTTTATTAGCATTAAAAGCTTGTCCATTTGCTCTTGTTACATTCCTTGGGAGACTTAAGTATCACCAAAGGTAACTGTTGACCTATGGTCCAAGCTCCCTTTTTCGGACCATGTAGGCTGTTCCCAATGCCTAACCCAAAGTGGCCTTCCAGAACTATTCTCTGCCCATAGAAATCTAAGGGGATGGCCAAAAGCAGGAGCCTGAGACTCCCTTAGGGATCCACTCTCATCTCTTTAGCACCTGCTCTTCCTTCCCCCCACTGCCAGGTGTGCTGGCTTCCCCGCCTTGGCCATTCCCTCTAGACTGAGGTCACAGTCCTCCCAGACTCAGAGACCTGCTGGCTCTCTGCTGTCTTCTTGTCTGCCCGACAATGGTACTGGCTTCTCATATTGAAGCCATCCCTGCCAGCCACTGTCCCTCATTAGGTCCTTAGCATCTGCTAGCCATTTTTCCTTGATTTCTGAATTTAGCTATCCACTGACACCAGATATAGTGACCAAGAAGCCCTGATTCATCCAAGGTGGTTTTGTCTTAATGTACTTATATTTAAGACATCTTATATGAGTGCACTACTGGGGTAAGCGTTGAGCTCCAAAGGGCAGTCAGCACTGTTGCCGGGAGCTCCTCTGGTGATGACACAGGAGAACAGGAAGCCCAGCAATGAGCCAAGCCTCGCTGGAAAGATGAGGACCAATCTCCAGGGGCTCAAGAAAATTGAGTCGGATCAGTCATGGCACCCAACGTTCATAACTGAAAAGTGACTTAATCTATATTAGAATGCTTTGAAATAGCGTAGGCTGTCCAAGCAGATGCCTAAAATAGCAGGGGTGAGTCCATGGGCTATTTCCAGGCCTGGCTGAGAGTGGGGTGAGCAAGTTATGTTGTGCTCAGGGCCAGAGAGGGCAGACATTAGAACTCAGATCATCCAGCCACACATGGCACAACGTGATACAGCAGAATCCGTATTCGGCAATACTGATCCCAGCAACACTGAATAATTTTCTCAATATTTTATTAACAACCGAAACTTTCTATTTTAATTAAATTAATTTCTCTAGGTTTACATTTTTAATGTGTTTTTATTATGCCTTCAGGTCATTTCTCCCGTAGGAACTATTCTAGTTTTATAATGTAAAAAAAAAAAAAATCAACCTTCTGGATTTAAAATATGGATTTTTCAGATTTAAATTTTCTGGATCAAAGTTAATACTGTAAAAATGCAACCACTTAGAGACTAGAGTGCAGATCTATAAATGAGTTATATGGTAATTTTTTTCCTTCTCATCTGAATGAAATATAACTAGTTTTTACTGACCAACACTGGGAAACGTCTTGGCCTATGGGTTTTTGATAAAAATTCTAATGTCACTTGTGAATATGAGCAGGTTGCCTCATATCTGGCTACAGAGCACACGCAGGTGAAGTGGCTGCCTTTCCTGGCAGTCAGGAGGTGAAAGCTGTCACTGGATTCTGCTACCTCAGCCCCACGCTGACAAACAACACACTAATAGGCAAGGAACTAGACAATTCTACCTAGGAACCAGCATGCCTCTTGGCAGAATGGCAGGAAGCTTCTGGTTTCCAAATAACAAAGTTTTGTTAGATTCAGAGGCCCAGCATTCCCCTGCATAGATGGACACTCATGGCTTCCTAGCTCCTTTAATCAATCAGCCTTTCCTTTAGCAAACAGCCTATGTATCATGCACTGGGCATGTGGGTGAGGCTTCCAAAAGAAACCCATGTTGCACCCTGGCTGGTGTGGCTCAGTGGACTGAGTGCCAGCATGTGAACCAGAATGTCCACTGACTGCTTCAATTCCCAGCCAGGTCACATGCTTGGGTTGCAGGCCAGGACCCCAGGCAGGGGCGTGCAAGACGCAACCACACATTGATGGCTCTCTCCCTCTCTCCCTTCCTTCCCGTCTCTCTAAAAATAAATAAATAAAGTCTTTTTTAAAAAAAAAGAAAGAAAGAAAGAAGGAAAGTCATGTTGCAATCCAGTCTTGCTGCCAAAGACTGGGTCTTTTACTGAGTTTCCACTAAGCATCAGGTACTGCGCTAGGCATAGCCAAAGACATTGTTATTCACATTTTAGACTCATACTCCAAAAGATAAAGTGATAAACTTTACTCCGAAAGATAAAGTGATATACCCCAGACCACACCACTGGCAGAGCAGAATCTAATTGGAACCCAGATCTGCCCAGCTCCAAATTCTGCACACTTCCCACTCCACCAAGCAGCAGCCTTTCCAGAGACAAGTTTTCCGTATGAATGAAGCCCTGGCATGCTCCATATCCCTGTCCTTCTAGCCTATAACCTGTAGGCTAAGGCTTCTTACAGCTCAGTGGATAAAACAGAATCCAGAACAAATGCCTCCTCCCAAAATCAGCGCTCAGCTTTGCTCCCTAGCGGCGCACTGCACCACCCCCCCCCACCCAGTCCACAGGCTCTGCACCCTGCCCACCACTCAGCCTGGTCTTCCCTTCACAACCCTAGCTAGGGATGCAAAAGAACATCATTGAAAATTCCCCCTTAACACACATACAAATTTTTTTTACATGAACCTATGATGATGCACCTTCCTCCCTCATCTTGAACGTGTCTAAAAATCTACAAACATCTCGATGCTTATGAAAATGAAACTATCCAGATGTCTTCGCAGATGTTACAAATGGCCAGCCAGTACAGCATAAATGCAAAGGAAATCTCCTCTCCCCACATGGGAGTGAATGTTTGCAAATGAGACCAGGAAAAAATGACCAAATCCACACTGATTCCTGATGAAGGTGACTTTTTTGTATCCCCATGGTTAGAATTTCTATTTTTAAAAACCTTTAATATTCAAACCGTAAATTTCTTTGTGATGATCAAAGGTTGATGTTTAGTGGTTATTACACTGTTAAGGACTAGAAAAAAATCCAAAATTCCCTAAATTAAATTACAGCAGGCCGGAAGGTGAAATGGAGAGACAATAAAAGTTAATCAGTTAAGAGAACCCATGGCAGGAACCAACATAGGACTGTTCACATTCCTGAATGTATGTTGAAATTTTGAAATCAACTTCTGGGTGGCTGTTTCAGCTCTTGTCTAGAGAGAACAGCTAACCCCCAGATACCACCGCACCCTGCTTATCCATGAACTTTCCAGGCTATTGCCCATAACCAATCCAAAAAAGCAAATATTTCTTCCCTATGGACTATACACCTATCCCAGAACTAGCCCCACTTCACCTTTTTCAGCCCCCTTTATCTGTAGCCAGTGTAAAGTCTTTCAAAACAACTTAGATCTTTCTTCCCCAAACTCATTGCATGAAAGAGCCCCATCAGCCCCGAGGTTGCATCCGTGTTTGTCGACCTCACCGAGCTCTGCAAGCCCAGGACCTGGGCTTTTCTCTGGCCTGCCTCTGGCTCAACAAATCCTGTCTTTCAGAAAACCTTTTGGCCTCGAAGATTATTGTTTAAAATTATTAATTTGGGGCAAACAGAGAGGCATAGTGAGGTGTGGAGGAGATAAGGGACGAGGGTGATTACTGTCACATTCCTCTGTGGCCACTGAAGAGAAGCAGCTTGGTCGTGTAAGTTTGGAGGCGGGGAGGACATGGAGTGAGAACTGCACGGCAGATGGAAGCACAGAGCTTTGAAGAGGAGGTGAAACTCCAGCTGATTATGAACATCAGAGACAACTGGTTTGGTGGAAATGGAGGAAGGCAGGAGTTGGAGGATGCCTTGACCCAGCCCAGAACACAGGCTCAGGAATGGGGGAGGCCCATCTGAGGGTCATTTTGATAGGAATTGGAGAACAGTCATGGTGGGAAAGAAGTCAGGGGCCAGACCCTGGAGGTCTTTAAATGCCAGGCTGGACTTTTCATCTTTGAAGCAAAAGGAAGCATTGGAATTATTCAAACTGGGATGTGACATAATGAAAGTAGAGATTTAGAAAGACAAAGATAAATGGAAAGGCAAATTGTTCATGTATTCACCTCTCATATTTTCACCCCATCACCTTTCACAGAGAAAGTGAGGGCTCCTAAGCTGCCATTTGGGTCCAGGGGTTAGGAGATGCATGCACATATGCCCTCCATCCGTCTCTATCCAGATGTTTTCTGTCTATGGTAGGAAGACCAGCAGAGCCAATGAAATCCTGGAACTGGCCAGGTCCTTGCATCCTTCTTACCAGTGGCTGACTCATGTCTGCTCTCGTCTGGCCAACAGACAAGACCTGCGGAAGCTGCTTCCCACCGCATCCCATGTTCAGCCCTCCTACCTTTGCTCCTGGCTGCTGTCTCTCCCTCTGATTCCTGGATAAAGTCATACTGCTTCAGGTCCTGCTGCTGCGTCCTTGAGTCTCCTGCCAATCTCGGTTTTGGCTTGCCCGCTCACAATCTGCCCTGGTATAAACCAGCAACCCAGCAGCAGCCATGTCCACCGTGGGCCCCACCGCTCAGCGGGAAAGGAGGACCTCTGCACCTTGAGGGGTGGGTGGAGGTGCTTGGGAAGGACCCAGAGCGTGCCACGTGTTCTGAATGGGGAAAAGAGAAAAGACGCGTGCCCTTGGCCTTGAAAATCCTCCTGGCTCTTCAGGTTCTGTCTCTTGCCCTTCGGATGATGTTATTTAAACAGAGTGCGAGTCACATGCTGTAGTAGGCAAGATATTTAATCTCAATCTCCTTTATTTTTCTAAAATGTAACTTCATTACTATTTTGAGCCCCCATTCCACTGGGGGATAGTAGCAATCTTAATTAAAATGGGTCCCTCCTAACTTTATCCTAGAAGGGTTATGGCATTTCCTTACGTAATGCCAGAGTAATGGGCGGGAGAAATCTTCCTGCATCCTTGCTGGCATCTGCTAAGCTGTCCTCATGCCGTCAGGTCTTTGGTCATTTGTTCATCCGGAATGCTTCAAGTTGCCCCACATTTCTGACCCTAAGACCTCTCTGGCTACTGCCAGTCTCCCTGTATACCAGACCACACAAGTCTGAGAAGTGCCCCATGAAGCTACGTCCCCAAGTGCCAGGGAATACCAGAAGCCATTTCTCTCTGGAGTCTGGCTGCCTCAACAGGGTTCTGCCTGTGCATGGCGTACAAGTTCCTTCCACTGCAGATACCCCAAACCTATCTGGGGGTTACCATTCCCTCTTTGGGCCACACCTCTCCTGAGGGACGTGTCAGTTACTCTCCTAGGAGGTAGACACTAAGGTGAAGTTAGGAGTTTAAGAGATTAATTCGGGGGAGGGAGACACTTGTGAAAGATAAAAGGGGAGAAAGCGGATTGGGTAGAAGAGCCCCAGATGCCATGAAAATCTAATAAAGTCTCCACCAGTCCACCAGGGAGCTCCAGAGCAAAGACCACCTACCCCAGCACAGTTATTGTTCACTGGAGCTGCCCGGAAAGAGTGTGGGCTCAGCTCCAACGCTGCGGTGAATCCGGAAGATGCTGCAGCTACAAGCTCTCGGCCAACGGCACTCCTCCCAGCTGAGTAAACTGCAGGTTCTTTCCCGAAGGGACAGTCCAGTGGCACACCTTCATAGTTCCACCGGAGCCTCCCACGCCTGCACACGTCTCACTGTCCCTCAGGTCCCACCCAGCCCAGGATGGGGAATCTCAGTCTGCCCTTGACCAGGGGAAAAGCTTGCTATAAATCACCTCAGAATCTCCTAGAGTTTTTTCCAGCTCTCAACCTTCTGAGGACTACACTTTTGAAACCTAAAAACCAAAAATGGATCTTGTTTTCTCTCTTAGATTATGAAACCCCTCCCCTGAGAAAATAAACTCAGAACAGACTAGCTTGATTGTGAAAAGGCCATGGGGACAAGGGACATATGGGAGGGATAAGGAACGCTTCCCATTACTTGTTAAATATCATTCCACCACATGTCTCCTCTTGGTGAATTTTTGCATCACCACAACAGAAGTTTACTTCTGACCTTCCCAAATGCCTTCCTCCCCTCCAGGAAGGAAGGAACTCTTTCTCCACCTCAGTGCCTGCATCAGGCAAAGCATGCCCTAGCTGTGGAGGCAACATGGCCCCGAGGATCTCCAGGGAGAATCAGGCAAGCTGAGATACAGGTGAAGATTCTCCTACCTCCATGTCGGTAGTGTGGTATTCTAGGAGCTTTCTATCCCCCCAGCACTGGTCCCATCCCCAAGGTTCAGTAACAGAGAAATTGCTAAGGCTTATACAGAGCTCACCATGTACCAGGCACTATCCTAAGCACGGTAATGTGCTTATTAATGTGGGGCCCATTTAAGCCCCACAGCAACCCAATGAGACAAGAACCACTATTATCCCCATTTTACACATTAAGGGACTAAAGCACAGAGAGATCAAGTAACTTGCCTGAAGTTGCACAGCCACTAAGTGGCAGGACCAAGATTCAAATCCAGGTAGCCTGTCTGATCCCAGGGTTAGAGTGCCTTTTCTTTATAATTAGCTGCCTCACTATCAGGAGCTAAACTAAAAAGGGGACAGTAACATGGAGTAAAAGGAACTGACTCAAACGCACAGACATCAGCCGGCAGGGGCAGGACCATATACTTATAGCTTTCAGAAACCTAAAGAAGATAATTCCCTCAATTTATAGATGGAGAAATGGGAGGCTAGAGAAGCTAGGTAAGACAGCTGGTCGTTGGTAAAGCCTGAGCGCAAACCCATCTCCTCTGACCTTAACGCTACAACCCATCATCATTACCAAGAAAAATAAACCTGTCCCAGGTACATGTGCTAGAGTGGACAGCTAGCCTCTTTCTTGGTGGCATTTGTCATAGTCACATTTGTGATGCTTGGAACAGCAGAGGGGCTTGGAATGGGTCACAGAGAACAGTGGAGAAGTAGCATCACTATGAAGGAGGTGGTTTCATATCTTTCCAGGAGAGAGCTGGGCTCTCACCCAGTGTTTATGAGAAGTAATTTACATAATCTATTTTATGTGTAGTACATCCTACAGTCAAGATGTTATCTTTCAGACAACGTAATTCATTCCTTCAACAAATATTTGAGTGCTTACTTCATGTAAGATACTAGACAAACAACCAAGGATAAAAAAGACAGATGTCATTTGAGGAGCTTACGGTCTAATGTAGAGAAGGTAGCATGTAGGCAAATCATCACAATAAAGTAGAAAGAGGTGTCCTCAGTGCCCTGTCCTAATGATCACAGCAACGAATACTGAACATGTACACGTTTTGTACCTGGCACTCTCTTCCTTGCCTCCTTATCCAGCAGCAACTTCTTATGCACCCTGCAACGCCCTGCTTAAATGTCAACCTCCCTGTGTAGCCTTCTTTGACTCCCTCCTACCTCCTTTCTTCTCCCCCTCTTTCTCAGTTTCTCTTCTTCTTTCCTCCCCCACTGCCCTTAGTGAGTGGTTTTTGAGCATTAGTGTCAACACTGAACGCTAACGAGTGTTAACGCATTCATTGTTCACCACAGCCCCACAAGGGAGGAACAGTGACTTTCCGCTGTATTGTGATACATGGGTCTAAGAAACAGAACTATGCACAGTGTTTCCAACCCAGGAGTACTATCACCAAAGTATCCATATGACAATGGAGAACCGGGGGCTAGATGTGGTGTGCCCTCAGGACTGGAAGGCCCAATGGTCACCCACAGGCGGACTCAGCCTGCCGCAGAGCCAGCCCTAAACACCATGGTCTGCTGCAGCCCCTGCCTGGGCTCTCTGTTCCTCTCTACCCACGTCATTACCCATTCTTGGGGGCCCCTCTGCCTCCTGAACCACTCTGTAGCCCCCTCGTAGCATCTCACAGATGGCCCCTCTAGGACTATCCCAGGACAGAGGCCCACCCTCTATCACATGCCCTGCCATGAACTGAGGTCTCCAGTCCAGGGGCATTGGAGATCAGGGGCAGGTCCAGGGTGAGAGGCGACAGTTTGGCTTTGGACGTCTACCTTTAGGGCCAGAGACAGTCCACAGGCTATTGGGTCAAGGGTTTAACCTGGGAACTCAAGACATTGCCACAAGGAAGGGACCACAAAAGCAGTCGTAAGAATGAAGGGACTAGGTCCAAGGATAGATCCCGGGGTGACCCTGTCCAGCCATCCAGGAGAAAAGGGACAGGATAAAAACCAAGAGCCAAAGACTATTAAGAGGAACAAGGTGGTCAA
The DNA here is from genome assembly GCA_004026545.1 of Mormoops blainvillei. Taxonomy (NCBI): domain Eukaryota; kingdom Metazoa; phylum Chordata; class Mammalia; order Chiroptera; family Mormoopidae; genus Mormoops; species Mormoops blainvillei. The sequence goes on along the minus strand of PVJD01014293.1, from coordinate 680 downwards.
TGGTGTGAAATGCTACAGGATATTGCAAAGATAAAAGGAAAAACTTTTTTTTTTTAAACCAGCCTAGTTAAAGTAAACTGTGGAGAAGAAAGGGCTCATTCAGTGTCAGAACCTGCTTGTGCTAATTCAGAGGACAGTTTTTGCCCTGCGGAAAGTGTGAATGTGGGACTCCTGACTGCCCATCAGCTGGTGAGCAAACAGCTATGGCCAATGCAAGCCTTGTTGTCACTCTCCAGCAGCCTGCCCTGCACCCCACAAGGGACACTGAGTGTGTGCAGAGAAAGGCCCTTGGGCCTGGCAGTAATGATTTTGTCATCACTCAGCTCGGACACTGGCAGCTGCTCATCTCACCAAATGCCTGTGTGCTAAGGAGCACATTTTCCGTAGAGGCCCAGACAGGGCAGAGAACAGCCAGAAGCCGATGGCATGTGGCATAACGCTCGCCTGTGATCAGAGGTCTCCCATGCGCCGCTGTGATTAGAGATAGATAGGGGTTCATATCAAAAGAGCACTTGAGGGACTACATTTTCTTGGACAGCCACAGCTCACGAAGGCCCTGAGTTGGCTCGGGCAGGAGCAGCAGTACAATGAGAAGAGGGTATCGGGGCATGGGAGGTAGGCTTTGATGAGGGCCAGGGAACCACTGAAATAACATCAGAGGCTTTATGAAAAACCACAGG
>PVJD01014292.1:0-29769 GCA_004026545.1 Mormoops blainvillei | reverse complement strand
CCAGAAGACCTAGATTTTAAAAAATTGATTACACATTTTAAATTTGCTTTTTTAGAATATAAAAAATAGCCTTGTGAAGGAGAAAAAATGATCTTTCCTCTACCTCCAAGGTTCTTTTGGCTGATCCAATAATGAAAAACATCAAACAGATTAGCAAGAGAAAATAACAACATTTAATACACAGGTATGTATGGGAACTTCACATACATGAGAGAGACACACCCCAGGTACACTGAGGTTCAGAGATGTAATGGGAACAAGGGTATATAAGACATTCTAAGCTGGGAATAAGTTAATGTACCTTCAAAGGATTATTGCAAGAAGAGTAGATGTTTAGTAATTAAAGCTTGCTCCGCTATATAAGTAGGTCAAAAAGAGATTATATCTGATAAGCAAGGCCCCTAATTCAAGTTCCTCTTAGTAGTGAAAGGGATGGGTTAAGTTTCTCTTCAGCTTGAGGGTAAAATTGCCTTAGCTCAAGACAGAGAATTTTTTATACTTACCTGGCAGGGGAGATAGCATGATCATGAAGGAGGTTTTCCCAGGGCGAGGGTCACCCATTGCACTCGGGGTGTGCTGAGCCCTGCCTTTTCCCCAAATGCGGGAAACTTGACTGCCTAATTTGTGGTAGCTGGGAACTGTGTTTGTGCTCTCCCCTCGTATTTAAAAAAAAAAGAGAGAGACAATTTCTCTAAGAGTTTGAGCCAAACTGACAGCATATGCAATGGAGCAAGATCTAAAATGCTCCTGAGAATAACAGCTTTGCAATTTCTTGTAAGCATTTGAAATTAAAGAAGAGGAGTAAGGAAAATTACCTGAAGGTGTCAGAAAGTAAGGCAAACTGGATGACAGGATAGTTAAGATTATTTGCTTTTAGAAGGCAGGGTCTGAAAGGGTAGTCAATGCGTTAGTAAAGCTGTGTTAACCTAGAGGCACAGAAACAATGGACAGGGTTTCTAAAGGCAAAGATAAGCCTTTTACTCAAAGTTATGTAAGTGGGGCAAGACTACCCACCAGAACAGTCCCGGTTAAAAATTTATGATCACATTACCGTGTGAGATAACTTTCCATAGAACTCCTTTTTCATCCAGTGAGACTATTTTCTCTCTAGCTTCTACTATCTAGAGGGTGCACTTGCCAAGGGGCACCTTGCTCTCTCTTTGGCCAAGACAAGCTCTCAGTGGAGTTTTCTGTATCTACCCAGACATGGTCTAATATCACCTCAAACTGGGGGTTGCATATGCAAATGGAAGGCTGTCAAATTGCCTATGGGCCCAAGTTCAGGGAATCTTAAACTTTATTCTGTTCAAAGGGAGAAAAATAAGTAATCCCTTGTGTTCTGGAACAGCTGTTTAAAGACAGGGCCCCACATCTTTCTTAAGCTAACTGTAGGACTAAAGTTTATCTTATGAGGGTTGCACCTTTTTGCACTCTTCTTCTGCTATGTCTTTTGCATCCATATCTTGATCTGAGTCACTATTAAGATCCTAATTGTTAAGGCCAGATTGAGGCAGGATAGTAAAAAGCTAGGAAAATTTCTTGGCAAGTGGAATGGGAAAACTGAGACAGATAGTTGAACAAATTGGCCAAGCAATTAACAGCTAGATATAGTAGGTCACCAGGGCTGAAAGCCCCAGGTGTCTAGCAATAAGCAATAAAAGGTGCTGGACCTCGTCCCCAGGGTGGCCTTTCCTCCCCTGACATATTACTGGTCATGCTGTTGGGACCTTCCTGTGACTTTTCCTCCCTAGAGATAATATCTAGGCCTCAGTTGTATTTCGGCTCCAAGCCCAGAAAAGCATCAAAACCAGGTAAGTGATGCCATGGCTGACAACAGGACCAGGGGCAATGACTCATGCTGTCCCCCGCCCCCAGCCCTGGCACTAACTAATAAGTGGAGAGCACTAACTGAAAGGATCCACCTGCAAAAGCTAATTAATATTTTGAGATCTTCCTCTAAGACCACCTTTAATCTCAGCCTTTAAAACCCTCGAAACAGCCCTGGCCAGGTGGCTCAATTCCTCCCTGACACACCAAGATACTGTGGGTTGTATCTGTAGTCACGGCACATATAAGAATCAACCAATGAATGCATAAACAAACAAACTGATGTTTCTCTCTTTCCCTTCCTCTCTCTCTGAAACCAATTTTTAAAAAACCTCAATACAAAGACCCTAGCTCACACTCTCCCTCCACAAAGCATGTCTGCACCTTTCCATTTCCCCTCTTCTTGCTCCATAGCCAAGCATCTCCTAAATTCTAAGGGATGCCACAAGGCTTACAACCAGGGAAGTGATAGGCGGAGGTAGCTCATCCTGGACTAACTCCTTGAACCTGTCTCCAAGGGCCCCTTTTCTCTGACTCCCCAGTGAGGTATCAGCAGCCCCTCCTTGGCTCATTTCTTCCCTATCACATTTCTAGGGAGCTAAAGCAGCTCCACCAGTCTCTGCCTGTTGCTTCTTATGTTCTAAGCCCTTTGTTTCACTGTCCCCAGCTTTGATAAACACTCTCTCAAAATCACCGGGACTCATGTTGTGAAACCTTTCCTACAGGAAGTCAAGAGCAGGCCCAAGGCAGACCCGCCCCAGCCTGGGCTCTGAATGCTGACAACACAATGGGTCCTTTTAATTGGAAAAAAGTGTAAATTGAAAAGAAAGAAGTATTTTTCTTAAGAGCTCTCACATCATTATAATAGCTAACCATTACAATTCCCTTAATAAAATAGAAGGGCAGAAATTAGGACAAAAATTAAAATCTACTCAGGCCCCTTCCCGTCTGTTTTTAAAAATGTGCAGATACTGTGAAAAATCAGGACATTGGGAGCACTGTTGTCTAGTGCTTAAGAAGAAAACTGAAAGAAAAAGGATACCAAAAAATCTTACTAAAAGACAACCTAAATGTTTATGTCCTAAGGACTTGGCTTGATAGCTTTCACGTTAGAAACTCCAAAGTACGGCCAGACAGAAACATGGGCTAAAATTGTGTTTTCTACCAATGTGCTGCCAGCCCTCAAGAAAATCATAACCTAAAATTACAATGGCTGCTATGAGAAATGCTCCAATTAGAAAAAAATATTGGGCTAAATAAAGTGGATACTGATGGGGTTAAAACAAAGGTTTTAGTAAAGCCCTACCAAAGGCTGAATGGGCCAAATGCACCCCCTTCAGTCACCCTGAGAGAGGGTAAGTGTTGGAAGAGCAGCAATCATTAAAAGCTACAGGAGCTGTAAAGAAAAAGGATGACCACTCCCCACTGGATATATGGCTTACAATAGGCTAAGACCAGTTTCGTGCCACATGGTGACTAACTCCACCTGATGGTAACCCCTAGCTTCATTGGACACTCATTGTAATACATTAACATGTTCAAGGACACACCATGAACCACTGTGAGCAGAACTGAAAAGCCCCTAAAAGAACACAAAATGGCCCACAAAGCTCTTCTGAGAAGTCTTCACCCCTCTCGAAGGAAGATCATGAATACTCCTCCCCCTCACTGACTACCCTACCTCTGATTAAGTGAACCTCAATAAAGCAAGTAAACTTCATAAAAGAGGGCCTGCATTGTCTGTGCAGTAGCCTGTATCTTGTCTCATTGTGTTACAGAATCTCAACCTGTTCAGGGGCCAAGATTCTGTTACCAAAACACAGCCCCCTCCCGGGGGTCTTCCTGTTCTGGGTTCGCCTTACCCGCCCCCGGTATTAGGAACTATGGCTCTCAATGCCAGACTTTGGTAAAAAGGAAAGAAACTATTTATTCAGAAATTATACAGGTTTAGAGTAATGGTGGAATGTCACCGTTAAATTTCAAAGTCCCTTTAAATACCCACAGCCCTGCATTCCCCACTTTGCCCAGTCAGGGGTGCCATATCTCAGGAAAAGAAACAGAAGTCTGCAGCTTGGCTAGGCTTCGTTCTTAATCCAAAACTGCATCCTCATGGTGAGTTGGGGGATCCTTCTTCATCCTTTCGAACTGTTAAGAGAGAGTTCCGCATGGCTGCTACACCTTGCTTTCCTGCTTCCTAAGTGGTGTGGTCAAGGGAGCCCCCTCCCCACTCCTAAAGCCCCGTGGTTAAGCTACCACATCACTGCCATGCCTGGGTTTAAATCCCAGCGGGGATCTTCCTTCCTAACCCCATTTCTGACTCCTCCCACAATTGTCTACACCTGCTTGGCTGCTATAGTTATTCCAGGCAGGCGTGGCCCTGTGGCATGGAGCAAACCGCCTCCAAGATCTTTCACAGGGACCATAATCATGGGTCAAAGTCACGCCCATCTCCCTAGCTAGCCTGCTTTTATTGATATGCAAAATAACCATTCATGCATCTAGATGTTAAACTAGCCTGCTATTAATGTGCAAAGTAACTCAGTGGGCCTGCTCCATGTCTCCCATCCCCCAGCCAGGCTTGTGGGGGCGTGGGGGGGCTCTCTCACACCTGCACCCCATTACAATTGCTTCGCTAATAAACTTATTTTGACCTTAAACCTTATGTTGACTTGTATTTAAATTCTTTTTTAATACATTTTATTGATTATGCTATTTCAGTTGTCCCAATTTTTTTCTCCCTTTTATCCCCGCTCTGCCCTGTACTCCCCCACTCTCCAGCATCCCCCACACCCAGCTCTTAGTTCATGTCCATGGGTCATACATATAAGTTCTTCGACTTCTCTATTTCCTATACTAATCTTAATCCCCTCCCCCATTCTATTTTATGCCTGCCAATTATGTTTTTTGTTCCATGTACCTTCCCCACGACTCTCCCTCTCCCCACTGATAACTCGCCATGTGATCTCCATTTCTGTGATTCTGTTCCTGTTCTAGCTGTTTGCTTAGTTTGTTTTTGTTTTTGTTTTTTAAGTACATGAGTTGATAGTTACGAGTCTGCTGTCATTTCATTGTTCATAGTTTTTGATTTTCTATTTCTTAGATAAGTCCCTTTAACATTTCATATAATAAGGGCTTGGTGATGTTGAACTCCTTGAACTTTACCTTATCTGGGAAGCACTTTATCTGCCCTTCCATTCTAAATGATAGCTTTGCCAGATAGAGTATTCCTGGATTTAGGTCCTTGGCGTTCAGGATTTTGAATGCTTCTTTCCAGCCTCTTCTTGTCTGCAACTTTTCTTTTGAGAAATCAGCTGATAGTCTTATGAGAACTCCTTTGTGGGGAACTGTCTCCTTTTCTCTTGCTGCTTTGAAGATTCTCTCCTTATCTTTACTCTTGGGTGACTTAATTATGATGTACCTTGGTGTGTTCCTTCTTGGATCCAGTTTCTTTGGGACACTCTGGGCTTCCTGGACTTCCTGGAAGTCTATATCCTTCACCAGATTGGGGAAGTTTTCCTTCATTATTTGTTCAAATATGTTTTCAGTTTCTTGCTCTTCTTCTGCTCCCTCTGGCACCCCTATGATTTGGATGTTGGAGCATTTAAAGTTGTCCCAGAGTCCGTAAGCCTCTCCTCATTTTTCTGAATCCTTGTTTCTTTATTCTGTTCTTGTTGGGTGTTTATTTCTTCTTTTCTTTCTGAATTATTGATCTGAGTCCTGGTTTCCTTCCCTTCACTGTTGGTTCCCTGTATATTTTGCTTTACTTCACTTTGTGTAGCCTTCATTTCTCCCTTCATTTTGAGACCAATCTCAATTCTGTGAGCATCCTGATTACCAGTGTTTTGAACTCTGCATCAGATAGGTTATCTACCTCTGCGCCACTTAGCTCTTTTTCCGAAATTTTGATATATTCTTTCATTTGGGCCTTATTTCTTTGTCTCGGCACACCTGTCGTGTTGTAAGGGGGCAGAGCCTTAAGTATTCACCAGGGTGGGGCAACTGTCATGACGTTGTCTGTGGGGGAGGGGTCGGAGATGGAACAACGCTGCTCCACTCTAGCCCCATTTTCCAAAGAACTCTCCTGAGACTGGGAGTTTCGCCCGCCTTTGCAACCCTCACAGAATTTTATTGCAAGAGTTTCTGAGTCTTTAGTTTCCCAGTCAGCCAGCCCCTCCTCGCCCCACAGTCTGGTCTGCAGCCTTGCCGCGGTTCCTCTCAGCCCGCCCGGCTGCCCGTCTCCACACTTCCTGCCAGTCTGGATGAGTGTTTCTTTAACTCCTTGGCTGTTGGAGTTCCATGCAGTTTGCTATTCTGGCAGTTCTGGTCATTTATTGTGTTTAAATTGGTTGTTATCCTTCTTTTGGTTGTACAAGGAAGCGAAGCATTTCTACCTATGCCTCCATCTTGGCCAGAACTCCCCATTTCTTTCTATTAATACTTTAGATGGCAGAACAAGTAAATACAAAGGGGCTAGATATCCGATGATATCATTGATCTACTGGACTATCCCCAAGTTAGTTGAGGTCACTGTCATGTTTTATGTGCCTTGCAGTCAAACCACAGAATTATCAAGATTAGGATTTCTTGATAATCCTCACTGATAGCTTTGGGGCCATCTAGAGTCCACATCCTTGACACACATTGGAGGCCGGTGGGCCCTAGCCAGGCGAGGTGTCCCCATGTGTTTTTATAGGTGTGCATGAACATAAATAGGCAAATAAGGACAGTGTCCTCCAGTGAAGGAAGAAGACAGGCTCGTTCATGAAATCAATTGAGCTCCTAGGATATCTGGGGTGGGGGTGGGGGAGGGCGGAGGTAGGGGTATAATACCTCTTTCTAACAGTCACACCAGTCATCATCCATCAGTTGACTAACAGCTCTGTCTTTTTCTCTCACTCTCTGACAGCTGTAATTTAATTTAGAACATCTCAGAATTTTCTCCTTGTTATTTCTTTTTTTCATCCAGATCTTTCAAAGAAAGCATCGCTGATGAAGGTTTGCATAATTTAATTAAGCCTAAATGACCCTTTCATGTTCAAGACATTGTCCCACGTGGACTGGTTGCTCAGAAGGCTTATTCCTCGGAGGTCTTGTCCCAGAGAGGAGAGAGGTGCAAGGATCGTGTCAGGCGATGAGATAGATGCCTGAGGCCAGCTACGGTCAAAACAAGAGAGAGTGACAGGGAGAAAGGAAGAGAGAGAGGCAGAGAGAGAGAGAGATGCCAGTCAACAGCTGACGAGGATTTTAATTTCTTCAAAAAGTAACTTCTGCTGGGAAAGTAAGGTGGCTAGTTCAGTCTGTCCAGCAATCATTTTGTTAGCTGGGGTTTGATTTTTGGACTTACATTATTCAAAGAAGCAATAGGTATAACATTTAAAAATAATAACTACTTTTTAAAAAGGCAATGCAGAATTGCTGAACCAATTTTTAATATTTTCTAATATTAAATAAATAATGAGCTTATTCCTGCTGGCAACCAACTAAAAAGGTCACTGAACAGATTAAATCCTGGTTCTTCTGTAGAGACTTGTTGGAGACAAGTAGCTTCTTTTCTAATATTTTCTACTTCCTAAATTGTGTTTCTATATACACAATAAAAAGTATTAATTAGCACACATGCACCTCCTTGTTCTGCTAATAAATGATCTAGTTAGCAATTCTGTTATAGAATGTAACTTTGTCTAAGAAATTTTAACAGCCTTTGTTGCCCTGTAATGGTGGCTGCAGCATCACTGTTGATGTGACCGAATGTAATAAAGAGATTTCTAATCACGTGTTCATGAGATGCAACACCCTGCCATGGAAGAAAAACTCTCCAAAAAGCGTGGCCCCTGCTATCTTCTTGGGTTCCAAGTATATAGTGGGAAGGTCTGGGCCAAATAGAAACTTCTCCATTTGAGCTGTGCACTGACCCAAGTGGGCTGGCAGGGCTTCCTCTAAACTACGTGCAGATAAAGGAGTGACTAGATATCCCGGGAGACATCGTCCTTTCATGGTCCAACTTCTTAAGCATTTAAGGGCCCATCAATGATTTTCTCTTCTACAGACAAAGATAAAACCTGGTGGTACACAAACAGATTTATTAACTTTTGGTTAGTCAGTCATTGGGTTTTATCAAGCCACAGTCAGAAAAAAATTAGAACAACTGGGTACTTCTGTACCTGCATTAGTGAAGTTATCTGAACTGGAAAAAGCTTTTAGTTCATCAACCTAGTTTCAACATAATCCAAAGACACATTTATCTGAACAGTGGCATGAGGGACAAGGTAGAAACGTGGCATTCGCTGGCTAGAGTGGGTCAAATGAACATGCTAGCCAACAACATGGGGGGTTTAAGTCTAATTGAAAATACAGTTAGAAATGGAACTGAAGTGAGAAATAGGGTGTAAAGGTGGGTCACTATGATCATGGAGGGTATGAGACTTAGGGGGGCATAGCCAACATTCCATTAGATTTCCAGAACTTACATGGGACTGTGAAATTCTGATTAAGGAAAAACTATCTTTCCATGCCTGGGTAAAGGTAACTGTCACAATGAATATACGCATAGAAATCCTTATCATCTCTCTAATGACAATAAGCAACCTAAGACACAAGACAGTTGACCAGTTTGGCATAGCACTATCAGAATTATTGTTATTTCGAAGAACAAGAGTACTATAATAATTACAAAGTAATTATGCATAATATAGTCCAGCATTTAAGGTTTATACTGGCCCGGTCTGCACTTGGGGTGGAGGCGGTCTACTTCAAGATGCCTATGGCATCTCTTCTGGATCAGGTGAAGCCTGAGGTCAGAGGCAGGTGTGCTGGACCAGTCAGTCAGATTCGCCTTTGAAAGGTGGTAAACATGAATCCAGGGGTCACTTCCCTCAAACCTGGCTAGGCAAAGATTCAGGAGATGGACCTTTCCAGCGAGCCTGTAAAGAATTCTTGTGGAAATGTATTTCCCAGTGTACAAAGTCTCCACGCTGAATCTCATGATGTAGGAGGTCACTCTCCTTGTCACTGTAAAAAAGTAATTTTACTAAAGATTAATTTTTATTAACAGCATTAGTATATGTAGCAATTCCCCATATAGTTAAAGAGTCTAGTGTTATGGGGGAGAGATGCATGTCTCCCTGTTAAACTTTCAAAAGGGACAAGTTTGTTTCCCAGAGGCTGTGGATCTCAGATTTGAGAACTATAGGTAAAGCTTTAGGCCAAGGGATTTTCAAGATATTCATATATTTATTCGACTGAGTTTTTATAAGTCCTTTTGTTCTTATCACTAATCCAGAGGATTGAGGATAGTAGGCACAATGAAAATGTTGTAATATCGGCCAAATGGTACACACCTGCTGGATAATTTGCCCAGTAAAATGAGTTTTTCTGTCACTATGTAGAGCAGAGGGGGTTCCCCAAGTTGCTATAACTTTCTTTATTAATATCTTAGCTACAGACATGGCAGTGGCAAGGTAAAAACTTTGAGCCAATGAGAAAACATACAAACCATTGTGAACGCATATTGGCAGTCAGTACGAGGAGGTAACTGTAGAAAATCTGTTTACCATACATCTAATGACTTTGTAGGTAATTCAAATTTCCCAAGTGGGAGTCTTTGTAAATTTTCCTGGATTATACATTGGACAAGTAGGGCATCTGGTATGTTAGAGCAGCAGCTGCAGAAAATTGATGACTCCACCAATATTGCTGGGCAAACTCTAACATTTTCTTCATAGGCCAGTGGGCTAGGTCATGTATGTTTTGGACCAGCCTTCTCATCATAGAGCCTGGCATACAGGGAGCCTGTTAGGTCCACACTAAAGGTGTTTTTTTGTATCTAGAAAACCTCCTTGAATTTGCAAATAATGTCTGTCCTCATTAGGGGCACCGAATTGAGCCATAGACACAGGCTGAGTGAGCTCTCATCATGTATGCTGGTTCTTAGATCCTTTTGGGTATGAAATGCCAGAGTAAGAATTTCATCTTCAATAGCACCTTTATTTTGGGCTGCCAGTTTTGCAGCAGCATCAGCTAATTGATTCCCCTTACTGTGTTCATTTCGTAATTGAGAATATCCTTCACCTTAGTAATAGCTAACTCACTAGGGAGTGCCATCCCTTTCATGCACAAATAGACACCTAAGAGCAAGTCATAAACTGGATGACCCAGAGATGGCAGATTACTCAAAGTGTCCTTCAAAGTCTCAAAAGCCTATAGCTGTTCTACTGAGCAAATGAATGGTTCTAGTCTGCAGCTATGCAACATTTCAGATAACGGTTCAGGAAGCAAAGACAAATGAGCGACCTAATCACAAGAGCACCCTGTCAGTCCCTAAACACCTTTGAATCGTCTCTTAGTGGTTGGCTACCATCTAACTAAGTCCTTCAGAAGACAGAACATGTCCCAGAATCTTAACCGACTCACCAATATACTGCAGTTTCTCATTAGATGCCTTATGTCCTTTGTCAGCCAGAGCTCAGAGTAGTTTGTAGCTGTCTTTTTTGCAGGACTTCAAAAAATTAGCACAGAGTAGTAAGTCATCAACTTACTGTAGCAAAACTGTTCCCTCAGACAAATGTGAAGTCACTCAAATCTTACTTCGAAGTTTAAGGAAAGTAAATTGGACTTTGAGTAAATCCCTATGGTTTAGCGGTCTAGGTGAACTGCTGATTGTTCGGATAAAGGCAAATTAGAATTGGCTTTCTAGATCCACAGGAGTGCTAAAGAAAGCACTGCATTGATCAGCAACAGTGAGAAAACTTCTGGTGGAATATCGGTGAAGAGAATGTGTGCGTTTGAGACAATAGACTGTCTTGGAATTACTATGGGATTTATCACTCACGAGTCTTGAACACACCTCCAGCCTCTGCTGTGAGGCTTCTGAGCAGGCAATATTGGGCTATTACATGAGTTTGTGCAGGAAATAATTAGTCCTTTCTTTATGTATCCTTCATTTAGTGGCTTTATCCTTTCTATTGCCGGTGTGCCTAGAGGATATCGGTTAACTTGTGCCAAGGATTTGGCTTCATCAGTGGTGACTGCTGTGGGGGTGATGCTTGGAATTCTCCCAGGGTCAGTGTTGGGAGAGGCCCACCAAGCTTCAGGAAGATCTTTGAGCTCAGGGTAAGAGGGGCTATCAGTTAGCTATTTTTGGCTTAATCTCAAGAGAAAGAATAAAGGAAGGTACTATTTTCTTCACCATGTCCTTCATGTTCCTCATTCATTTCATTTGAGCCTCTGTTTGAGGAAGTATAATCCAATGTTAAAGGTATTCCCCCTTAGGAGAAACACTTATTGAGGTCTTATGTTTTTATAGAAAATCTCGACCTGATGTATTTATGGGGACAGAGGGCCTGATTAGAAAGTGGTGAGGGTCCACTAATGGTCCCAAAGAAAAAGCTTGGAAAGAAATAATGTTTGTGATAGTTCTCAGTCACTATGACTTCAATATTTTTAGTACTCTGAGGGAGGAGTTGTTGGGTCCACACAGGGTTTAAGGCACAAACAGTAACATCGGTCGGTGTCCATCAGGAAAGATAAAAATCATAATCTGAATAGATTTCCAGTCTGAATAGATGTTTCTTTAGGAGAAGGGGAAGCTGCCTCTTTGTTCCCACTTCCTTTAGTGAGTTCATTTTGTTTTATTTTTTAAATTTTAACAAATAACACAGATTTATTATCTCACAGTTCTAAAGGTCAAATATCCAGGTGGACTCAATTAGTCCTTTTGCTCCAGGTGTCATTAGCTCAAAGTCAGGTATTGGTTCCATTTGGCCTTTTTCTGGAGGGAGACTCCCCTTCCAGGGCGATTCAGTTCTGAGCGGTTGTAGGACTGAGGTTCCTGCTCCCTCGCTGGCTCAGCTGGGATTGTGGTCATCTCCTACAGAGCTGCCCACGGTCCCTGGCTCCTGGCCTCCTCACCCTGAAAGCCAGTAGCCAGGATGCAGGTCCTTCTCAGGTTTCAGCTCTCTTTGACTTCTTCTCTCTCATCTCTCCTCCCTTTAGTGAGTTTACAGCTAATGGGAGTAGTTTGTCTTTATACATTTTTTAATTCTGAGCAGTCCCTTTGCCAATGACCAAGTTTTCTAGTGATGACAAACACCTTCAGGTTAGGGTTTAGATGTGCGGTTGGCCTTTACCTGCAACCGTTGGAGCGGCGGATTCATTATACAATTTGCTTTCTTTTCTCTGGTTTCATTGAAAGTTTGAGCTAGGTGATCAGCATGGGCTACACATCGGGCAGCTGAGAACTTCCCAGTCTGATTTAGGTTCTTCTAGTCACAAAAAACACTTCTCTGTCTAATCCATTAAGAAAAACTGAACTTAAGGCAGTTTTTGTTCTTTCAGCATCAATAGGTAAGCCACAGTTTTCCTGAAAGATAGCATGAAGCCGGTTGAAATAGTTATAAATGGATTCTCCTTTAAGTCTTTTACATTCTTAAATTTTAAACAGGCCTGTAGGTTTTGAAAAGGCTTGAGGAATACAGTCCTGCAGCCATTGAGCAATGTGGTTGGTTCTTCAAAAGCTAGGACCAGATTATTAGGTAAGGCCTATAGAGGAGCTTTAAGTTCTCACTGGTCCACAAGCTGCGTCCAGTGTCGTGCTACTCTGGGCCCCACTAGCATGTTAAACAGCTGATATAAATCAGGGGATAGTAGGCTATAGGATTCTATGATGACATTAAACTCTCGTTGAAATTGGTGGGGGTATTGACGTGGATCTGGGAAGCCATTAGTTATAGGTCTTAATTCTGCCTCGGATCAGGGGCATGAGTTATAAGCGGGTTTTGGGGAGGGTGAGGGTGAGTGGGGGGTGTTCTGGGGCAGCCTGTGGTATCTTCAGAGACTTCATTCAGCCCCACCATCAGGGGCAGCTTCTTATCGGCAACTGGAGGGTCTGGGAGGATTGCGTCTGATGCTTGTGTTTTAATTTTTAAAAGATGCATTAATATGGGCTCAAGTGAGTCAGGATATGGCCATGGAGAATTAGGGAGTGGGCCAGGAGAAGAAAGTGTTCTAGGGCAAGGGGGAGGGTTAGGTATATATGTTCAAGGTGGGGGGAGGGAGGCTAGCATTATAAAAGACTGGGATATTCTAAAGCTTTCTTTTCTTGTTTTAATTTATGATAGGTTTCGATGATTTTTTTAAAAAGATTTTATTTACTTTTAAAGAGAGGGTGAAGAGAGCGAGAGAGAGAGGAGAGAAACATCAATGTGAGAGAGAAATATCCATCAGTTCCCTCTCATTCCCACCATACCCCCAGGCATATTCCCTGACCAGGAATGGAATGGGCAGTGTTTTGCTTTGCAAGACAATGTCCAACCACTGAACCACACAGGTCAGGGCCAGGTTTCTGTCATTTTAGAAAGAGAACCTTGTAGGGAAGATATTTTAGGGTCTGCAGCTTCCCTGCTAGTTTCAGAGTACCAATTAAAATAAACTTCCATTCTAATTCCTAATTTAGATCGTAAAAAGACTGATTTTTCCAAATTGAAAGTGCCCCATGCGTGGAGACATGTCATCTTTACCAATGTTAACCGGTTTAGATATAAATGTATAGGGTTCAACCCCATGTTTCTTATTCACAGTACAAGCTAGTGTTTTGTGGAATGGGGCAGGGAAAATGTCAGAGTTTTTATTTCCTACAATTTAAATTTCTCTCAACCAATCAAGGGTCGGAAACCGTGTCCCTCTGCAGGGTGCTGCTTCCTGAGTGCCCCTCCCCCACAGGTCTCTAATAGCTCTCTCACGTGTCTCCGAGTGGCCTGAGTACCTCGCGGTGTTTTAGACATTGGGGTGACCAAGTCCTTCTGTGTACCTTCCCCACGATCCGGACATGTGCCTTATGGCCCGGGAACGGGTGCTATGTTCTTCTGCTGGGAGCCCTGTGAGGCAGGCTGCCCTTCATGGACTGTGAGCCCAGACAGTTGAGCAAAGGTGTCTAGTCGCCTAGAAACAGCTCAAAGAGGACCGGGAGTAGCGGTTGTTTCTTAACTTCTCAGTGAAAAAATAACACTCAAAGCTGAATTTACAGCGTTGGTCCAGTCTGAGCAAGAAACCCAGACTGTAATTACAGGGAATGGCCACCACGTGGCATTATATAGAAACTCAATTATCTCAGACAGAGGAAACCCCAAATTCAGATAAACTCAAGTTCAGGGCATTCCGGCAAAGACAGGGGTCAGATGAAGAAGGAGGAACTGCCCTTCACACTCGCAGTACCGACACTACGGGAACAAATTCTCACCACAGTCCAGGCTACCACTTACGAACACTTTCCTGAGAGACCGCCCCTTCCTAGCCCAATAAAATCCTGTATTTCTGCCACAGGCATGGATTCCTAAATCCAGGGCTTTCAAGTTCAATAGCTACATTGAGAAACTTTTCACAAAAACACAGACCACGGATATTTTACACAGACACTGACACACCAGCTTCCAGGAGACCACCTACTCTTCTCAGCTGGGAGGCCAGGAAGCACAGGTTTGTAGGAAGCTCTTCGATGTGATTGAAAGGTTCTAAAACTGGATTAGTAATGGTTACACAACTCTATGAACTGACTAAAATTCATTAAATGTACACTGAAAACTTATGGTAAGTAAATTTCAATAAAGCAGCTTTTAAAAAGCAAATAAACAACTTTTTTGTTCTAAATATAGAAAGTATTTATTTATTTAAAGCATTTAAGAGGCTGTACAAAAACATATTATACCCTTTTATGTACTACCTACCCAAGTTTGATATATTGGAATCATATGTGTTAACTTGTGTTATTTTTATATGTATCTCAGAATAAATCTCTTGTCATCTCTGTTTAATCAGGTAAAATCATAAAATTGTCACATGAACAAAACAATACAAAAACCTGAAACTATTTTTGACTTCTAGTCTATGAATAAGATTCTTCTTGATACCCTACAGCTAAAACAGATGAAGAAGTAAATTTATTTTAGAGGCATATTGCAACTACGAAAAGCTCTTTTCACAACATGTTTGTGCTCATTAAAACCTGTGGTGATTGCGGGGGTGGGGGTGTGGGTGGAAGAGAGTGTAAGAGGGATAAATGGTGGAAAAAATACAATAAAAAATAAATATAGTGAAGGTAAAAGAATGTTTTTATTGTCTAAATTCCTTATAAGTAAATGCTATAACATATAAGTATAATAAATATATTTTTGTGTATTAGAATATTGCATTTATTTTTAATTTTTAAAAAGGTTTCTGTTGCTAAAACAAACAAAATCTAAACTCTCCTAGACCACAGGAACGTGAAGGAAAAAGATTCTACAGAAAAGTAAACTCACAGGGTGAACTGATCATAAATTCTTAACAGGTCACGGTGGGTAGTCACTACCTAGACCTATAACTTCTTCTTCTTAATCCTCACCTGAGAGCATTTCTTCATTGCTTTTAGAGAGAGACAGGAAAGCGGAGAAAGAGAGAAACATCCATGTGAAAAAGGAGCATCAATCAGTTGCCTCCTGCACATGCCCCACCCAGGGATTGAACCCAAAACCTAGGTATGTGCCCTAACATTAGGCAGTCGAACTCCCAACCCTGCTGTGCACAGGACCAAGCTCCAGCCAACTGAGCCACACTGGCCAGTGCAGGCCTATAACTTCTTTAGTAAAAAGTTTATGTTTGCCTTAAGTAAACCCTGTCCACTCTTTTTGTGCATCTAGATTAACACGCCTTTGAAATAAGGGTAACCACCCTTAAGAGAGCATATAACTTTGTTAACTATCTTGTCTGTGATCCAATCCCCACCTTGCTTTTTCCCACCTTCATGTAATATTCCTATTTTTCTCCTACCTTCATGTAATCTTTCTTACAAATTCCCTCCTTAATTTAGAACACATAAAAGAAACTGCAAAACTGTCATTTTCTGTAGCACTTGACCTCTTGCTTCCTGGCAATGCCTTTAAGTTTTGGCTCAAACTCATAACAATTCTCTACAACGTTGAACGTTCTTACATCAAAAAATGGTACAAAAAGATCAAATTCAACTATATTTTTACTAGAAGAATGATTAGAAACAAGCCTAGTTTAAAAGAATACCTTGAAGTCTCCCATGAAAGTAAATGGGATTTTATTTAGACAGAAGAGGCTTAACTTCAAAAAACTTTTTTTTAATGAGGTGCTGCATTTCCTCCCTTACCCAACATCTCACAGAAACACAGAGTGCTTTCCCTCTTCCTCTTCCTGCTGGCTAGGATCCAAACATGATGACTGGAGTTCCTGACACTACTGTGGACTCTGAGACGACTTTGAGAATGGAAGCCTCAGGTGGCAAAACACCAAGATGAAAGGAACATGAGTCTTTGAATGTTGACTCTTGTTACACTATCTCTGGAATGCCTACCTAGGTTTCTTGAATATGAGGTAGATGTATATATTGTAATGCCACTGCCCTTCAATTATACTTGATCCTAATGAATATACAGAGATCAGAGTGGTGCAGATAGAGAGAGTGGCAGGCACAAAGGCTCTGAGATAGGAAGTTCTTGGCATCTTCAAGGCATAGAAAGGCAAGTGTTTCCACGGAATCAGTCAGGGAGGGAGGATGTAGCTGATGGGATGAGGGCCGACAGGGAGCCAGATAGTATAGGCTCATTGGTATTTTGAGCTTTTATTTTTATTTATTTATTTATTTTTGGATTAAATGAAAGTTCTTAGCAGTGTGCCTAGTACCAGAGTAAGTGCACTTACCACTTGGTAACTATTGTTATGACCTAACTGCTCTCTTATTTAGATGTGGTCCTTTGATCTTTTATTTGTCAGAGGATTTTGAGAAGTGACCTGATTTATAGTTTATTTTATTGTTTTTTTCAAATTATAAGAGAAAGTTTTTTTTAGAAAGTGAGAGAGGCAGTAGAAGTAAGCCAGCTGGGCTGTGTATGCTCAGGAATCAAGTCACAGAGGCAGAAGCTGATTTACATTTTCAAAGAATCTCTTTGTAGAGAACCACTGATGCTCGCTCCCCTTGAACAATCCTCATGTAACCAAACCCAGGTGTGGAGCTGTGAGACAGGTGCTGGTGAGGAGGAAAGACGTTTATTTGGCTGCGGCATCTCCACAAGATAGGAGGACTCCAGTCTTCGAAACTCATCTTAACATCTCTGGTCGAGCCATAGATTCTTATAGGGAGTCAATGGTTATTTGGTAGGGAAACTTCCCAGGGGGAGTACAGACAAGCAGTTTCTCCCAGGAGCAAGGGTACAGGGAGCCAGGGGAAGGAAGTGGGGCTGTGGGGCTTCGCACAGCCCCTTCCCAAACTTCCTCTCCCTCCTTATGAGGATGCTCTCTCTTTTCAAACAGGTTTATGGTGGACACCAGCAGGTCTTCATGGCTGGCGCCAGCATCTCTTCTACCTCTGCATCTCCATCCCTCCCACACACAGGCTGGCTGCTCAGAAGTAAAAACACAGGTCTTTATTTATCTACTCTTAAAAACAGGGTTGACTGTAGCCTTGAGCAAATGCAGAATACACCTTTGTTGCTTAATTGAAATCTTACATCATGGTTACAACTCACAGTGGGTACATAAGTATTTATTACAATATATTCTCTACAGTTCTTATATATGTTTAAAATATCTTAGCTTATAAGTTTCACAGAAAACTTTTCACAATCACCTTTATTAACTGGCCAAATACTGAACCACTTATAACTAAAAATAGTAACAGAGATGTAAAGCAGAACGTAGGGAATATAGTCAATAATACTGTAATAACTATGTATGGTGTCAGATGGGTGCTACACTTATGAGGTGATCACTTCGGAAAGTATAAAAACGTCTAACACTATGTGATATACCTAAAAGCTAATACAATGTATGTCAACCGTAGTAGACAACTAAAAATAAAAATAAATTAAATTAACTGTCTAAAAATAGAACAATAAATTATTTAATGCATGTATTGTCTTCATTAATATGGTTAATTCTTTTTTTAAAAAGATTTTATTTATTTATTTTTAGAGAGAGGGGAAAGGAAGGAGAAAGAGAGGGAGAGAATCATCAATGTGTGGTTGCCTCTCACATACCCCCTACTGGGAACCTGGTCTGCAACCCAGCCATGTGCCCTGACTGGAACTCGAACCAGCAACCCTTTGGTTTGCAGGCTGGCACTCAATCCACTGAGCCACACCAGCCAGGGCTAATATGGTTAATCCTTTAAATCATTTAAATAAAATACTCAGGTGGTTGTTCAAAGATGATTTTTGACTTCAAAGGTAGATGTAGGAAAAATGAAATGCTATTCATTTGACTGACTGAGGCTGAAGCTTCCCGATTTTTCTAAAAAATGGAAACAATTTAAAGACTTCACTAGTAATGCATTTCGGAAAGGTTATATACACACATATATATATTCCAAGCAGTATATTAAAATGCCTGCTTTAATCAGTAAATGAAAATGCAAAAACATGAATAAACCATACCTAATCTTTTATATCCATGCTGAATTTACTTTATTGAGAAATGGCATTTATAATCCTACTCTCTTCCCATTTGTCTCTTGATTTTGGAACTGTTGTGCTAAAGTAACACTATCTTGGCAATGCTCAAATATACTTATCACTATATAACATAAATGTTTTGGCATAAGTTTCAGTGATGTTTATGTTACAGATAGTAACTTGAGTTTTCCAAAACACTATGCAATGGGACCTTGACATTTTAACCACTGTGATATTTTGAAACGATGGGAAGAGTATGGCAAAAGAACAGAGGGATTTTATTTACTCAGATGCTACCTGTCCAGGGAGATTAGTTTCCTTTCCTTTGTTTAAACAAAGGGCGGCTCTTTAAAAAGTACTTTTTAATTGGCCACACCAAAAGAGTTACAGTTTCATTAATGACAGTTTCAAGTTTAGCTGTTCAGGATTATAATTCAGGGCTCTGCCACCTAGGAATTTGCAAGAGCTTACATTTTTATCAATTGAACTTCACAGTTCCAAAATCTGAGGACATAAGGAAAAGTTTTCAAAACTAACGGTTGAGTCTGGTTTGCTAAGCATCTAAGAATATAAATATTAAATCAACACTTATTTTCATTTAACATTTGTCATATTATCATATGAGTAAATTATTCTCAATTTTTACCCTAACAACAAAACTATAAAACCAAGACATCTTTCAGTAAGTTCTTAACACTCACTGGACATTTTCTATGGCAAGTCCTCTCAACTAATGGGACAAAGAGGATGTGGGGACCTTCCAGTAGTCCAGGCTAGGAACCGCTGGACTCCTTCACCTGGGACAAAATTAGGCAGATCTCTCTTTCCACTGAATCCCACCATATAGTGTCCGCGGGCTCCAGGTCTAGAGCTGCTGACCAAGCACAGTTCTCTGCCACAAATAACACACACAGAGGCAAAAGGAAATTCACCCAGGAATTGTGCTCAAACATTACAAACCTGCAACGCAGGGGAGGGCAGAGAAAGAGCTGCAAATAAAGGCAAGGGTTTTTATTTTGGTGAAAATTTCACTTGCAAATTACATGATATTCCAGGAGGTACCAAATTAAAGACTGCAAAACTCAATTAGCCCAAGTTGATGGTATTTTGTAGTCCAGGCTACCTTTTCATCACAAAGTAATGCTCCTTAGTTTCGTGGCTTCCCAAGGTAGAAAAAAAATGCATACAAATGCATGTGTCCCAAAAGACATTGTGGTGACACAGAGACCCATCTATATACAAGGGGGGACTCCCCCCCAAAAAACCAGAATTATCTTCTGGAGGTTGGCCCCTTGTAGTATAGGCTTACCCCTGCTGAGTGAGTGCTCTAGGAACCCATCAGTATCAGCGTACTAGCTGACATTGTTGCTGCTTGCCGCTTTGGTGAATTTTTTTGAAGGTTCTTTCAACGTGTTTGCTCATTTCATGATGGGTGATTTACCAGCGCACCTGCCCACACTGTGCTGAGTGTTCAGCAGTTTTTGATCCAAAAAAATGATATGACCCCCGTGTCCCATCCTCCCTATTCACCCAATCTCATATGCCCCTCACTCCCTTCCCCCAGCAACTTTATTTTGTTTCCTTAGATGAAAAAAGTCCTCAAAGGGAAATGTTTTGTGGATGTGGAAGAAGTGAAACAAAAAACAGCAGCAGCTCTAAAAGGCATCAAAACAGATGAGCTCAAAAACTGTCCCCAAAAACTGTTTCCCCAGCAGTGGGAAAAAGTCTTGATAGGTGTATTGCATCAATGGAGAGTACTTTGAAGGTGATAGGTTTAAACATGTAACAATAAATACACAATTTTTATAAATAAAATTCTTGGGGTTTGGGTGTCCCCCTCATACTTCTGTACACTCTCACACAACACACACTCAGTCTTGAAGAGTTAATTAGTACCCTTAGTTAGTTGGAAAAAAAAAATGTACTATGCTCTGGCTGGTGTGGCTCAGTGGATTGAGCACTGGCCTGCAAACCAAAGGGTCGCTAGTTCAATTCCCAATCAGGGCACATGCCTGGGTTTCAGGTCAGGGTCCCAGTAAGGGGTGCGCAGGAGGCAACCACACATTGTTGTTTCTCTCCCTCTCTTTCTCCCTCCCTTCCCCTCTCTCTTAAAATAAAATAAATATATATATTTTAAATGCACTGTATATTTGTTTGGTAACAATGTCAGGGTTGTTCCAAAAACAGAAAGGAAAATTTAGGGTTCATCATTGAATATTTATCAGATCTGATAAGCAGCACATAGATAGAGAGGATGTGAACTACAATATACCACCGAATTACTGAGAGTGAAATACATGCCTCCTACATTAGACATAAGGAGTAAGAACACACTTGTTAAGATGCCCGATGCAGAGATTTAGCATCTAGAAGCCATTTTTTGAGTGGAATAATTAATTGTTAAAATAAAAGCTAGTAAGGCTCTTGAGCTCTCATGCATGTTTATAATTTATAATTTTAAAGTGGGTGTTTCTGCAGCTCTCTCTTTCCTCCAGTGTTGCAGTTCGACATATCAAAACAAAAATGATCAAGCTTTTGAAGGGCAACAAAAAGAGTAAAATCTGTACTTGTCAAGGTGTAACTCCTTATTCAACTATGCAAACAGCAATATTATGAAGAGATCCGGTGTCAATGTTTATAAAAAATGGGTGTCCCAGGCATGTATGACTCACAGGCTCCAAGATCAAAGTAAAGAACTGAGAGCAGTTGAAGCACAAGGGTGTCTCTTCAATGCCATCTCTATTCTTTTTTTCTTTTGGCTCCCCCCAGCATAAGAGGGGTACTCAAAAACATTTTCTACCACTGGTTATTTTATAGTTCAGTTCGCCCATAGAGATCACATCATAGGCACAGAAGTTTCTGGTGAGACTCACTATGCTGCCACTGTCTCCCATGCTGAACGTCAGGAAGAGGAAGAGGAAGTCTTCTCTCTTTCATTCTTTGGACTCTTGAGAAGTTTTGTTGATTTCAAACCTTAAGCTATCTAGAAACACTCTGAAGAGTTTATAGGATATATAGGATTGTCATTTAAGTTTTCTACCATCTGGTTTGTTTCAACTGAAAATTTGTTCATAAGCAATAGACTAATTGGGTGGCATTTGAATTTACTGGTTAGCTTCATTCATTGCAGAGACAAAACTGGTGAGGACTTATAAGAACGTTAATATAATAACTTGTGGCCCATTGTTTGGATTTCTTCAGCTTGAACTGTGAAGTTGCTTACAGAGCTTAACTTTGCCCTTCTGGACTTCAGAACTGCCTGCAGACCAAGCAGGTCCCCTGATTGTACTATTATTACAATAGCTTATTGCGCTATTTGATAAATGTTCTTCTTGCATTGTTGTTTTGTAATACTCCCTGTACCACAACTGTGTGATCAAAGACAGCTTTTTTGCTCTCCAGGCAGAGGCTGAAAGGAGGACCTGATGAGCACTCAGTCACATACAGCCCGTTGTTCTCCTCTCGCAGCCTCACTTGCTTGACCACTGAGTCAGCCTGTGGTTGAAAGTCCAGTTGCCCCACCAGTCAGAAAACAAAAGATGTAGTTTATGGTCATTTGCCCCCTAGCAGCCCGTCTCTTCAATTACCAACCCCTTGCAACTTTGCTCTGTCCCCTCTGTTTTGGAACATGTCTTCAGTTCATAAAGAGGGCTATGTCCCTTTTATTTACCAATCGTGATATGAATAAAACTCTTAATTTCTTTAGGAATTTTTGCTAACACTGGTACAAACTAAATATTCATAGACAATGATGAAATTGGCTACTTGTAAATAATGGTAAATTCAAAATTCATCAACAACAAATCAATAAAAATAGCGAGCAATTTCCTAAGGGCAAAACTCTTCTTGTCTTGATAAGTGGCATTCTGATTTTACTCTCCTCTAACTATCCCCAGTTTAAATGGAAACAGTGAATATTTAAAATACTAATGCAATCATTTTAAGTACTTTATGCACATGTGACAGTTTGGGACTGAGGTCTTAGTGAGAATGTTTTATTTTCACTTTATTATATTTACTTTCTCTTAAGAAAGCTAATATAGTTATGATTGAGGGTCGCTCTCCCACTGATACCTGAAATTCCACTATTAGTGAGTCATTCCTATGGTTTAACCAATCTTTTCTCAGATTTTCCCTACTTAAAATTTAAATGCACTCGAGTGATAACTCATTAAAACACATACACTAATAATTTTGTTAAATAGGCTGTAGGTCTGTCCAACCTGCGGTCTGCTGGGCACATGCCGCCCAGGATGGCTGTGAATGCAGCCCAAAACAAAATCGTAAATTTGCTTAAAACATTATGAGATTTTTTTGTGATTACGTGTCACAATGTATTTAACGTGTGGCCCAAGACAACTCTTCTTCTTCCAGTGTGGTCCAGAGACGTCAAAATGTTGGACACCCCTGGATAATCAAGTAATAAACTATAATAACTTTGGTGAGGACGAGTAGGCAGTGGAGATCAGTTCAGTCCACCTGAGTCCCTTCCAGATTCTAAGCAGGATGCTGAACAATGGATACAAAACTGAATAAGCAAGGCCCCTACCTGCAAGTTACTCACAGCAAGTGTTCTAGGAGAAAAAGGGGGCTGATGTTAAAAGGAAAGGTCAAAGAAACTGGAGAGGGGCCAGGTGGGGACTTGAAGCACTGGAAGGACCACTCTGCAAAGTATATGATTTTCTAACCTCTTCACTGTACATCTGAAACTAATACAGAATAATGAATATAAACTATAACTGAAAAATAAATAAATATATATGCAAAAGATAGAGAAAGAAAAGGAAAATGAATAGAGAAAAGAAAACAAAACAAAACAAAAGAAAAAAGAAAACAAAAGAAAAAAGAAAGAAAAAAGAAAAGAGAGAGAAGAAACTCTCTCTGGAGAGCTGGAGAAGATAAACTATTGTTACGTCACAATTTTCATAACATTGGTCCTAGCCATAAACTCTACCTCTGTATTGATATTCTCTATTTGAAAAGACAGTGATATCATATAATCTTCTGTTTCTTTAAGCATGGTTTCCTTGAATTATTTGAATATGTTTATAATAGCTATTTTGAAGTTTTTGTTGACCAAATCTGCCTGGGCCTTCTCAAAGACAGTTTCTGTTGCCTGTTTTTTGTTTTGTTTTGTTTTCTTCTGGGTATGGGCCATACTTCCCTATTTGCTTGTCTCATAATTTTTTTTTGTTCGAAACTGGAAATGTTAAATAATATAGCAATCCTGGGAATGAATTTTCTGTCTTCCCACCCGCACCCCTGCTTCTTTTTGTTGTTACTTACGTGTTTGTACGTTCAGTGAAATCTGTCTACCTTCTTTACTTTGTGCAGCCTCCAACGCTGCTTCTCAGCCAGCATGGCCATGACGATGCACACTGACATCCTGGGAAGACGGGGGTTTTGGTAAGAATCTCATTGTCTTCCCTGACCTCACTGTTAACCCTCTGCCTCTGTTGATATCAGTTCCATCTCTTGGGTTCTACTAATTGTTGGCTAATTGGTCTATTGTTTTCAATAATGCCTTGGGATATAAATTGCTCTATAGTCTGATTCAGTTAAATTCAGGGCCCAATGAGGGGTAGTTTTTTTTTTTAATAACTTTGATCAGACTTATTTTTTAAACTGATTTTAGAGAGAGAAGAAGGGAGAGAGTGTGTGATTTGTTCCACTGGTTTATGCATTCATTGGTTGATTCTTGTATGTGCCCTGACCCGGTATTGAACTGGTAGCCTGGGCATGTGGATGCTCTAACCAACAGAGCTACTTTACCAGGATGAGGGGTGACTTTGGAGGCCAGTCTTTAGCTGTCTTCTTAGCTGCTGTCTCCTTCTCCGGTTTTCTGTGGGAAGCTCGCTAGTAAATAGTTTAGCGTGTTGATCCTATGAAGCGCCCGGCCTCTCCTTAACTGCTGTAACAACCATCCGCATTGTTTTCAAGAGCACTCTTAGGCTTGAATTTCCCAATACTGTTTCAAAGAAACCCAGTTCACTTGGGAGAAGCTCTCTTACAGCACAACTCTCCCCCTAGGCAAATGTTTGTGCCACTGCTCCAGGCAGGGACAGTGAGTGGCCCATCCCTCCCAGAGTGACACCCTGCTTCATGAATAAGGTACTGGGCTGGTATGGCAGCCTTTGGTCTCTTGGCTTCTCTCTCGTGGCACAAAAACTCCAGGCCATAATTTAAAGTCGAAAGGGGGAAGAGAGCCTCATACCTCTCGGCCACTTTTGCCTGGATTAGAGGCTCTGAAACATGGATTTGGGATGAAGGCATGAGAGATGCTGACAGCCCGCCTCCTCTCTGGGTGCTGGGTGGGGAGGTTTTAGCGACGTCCACCCAGGGTGGTGCTTTAGTCCTGCTGAACCGGGGCCAGGAGAGCTGGAGCCAATGGTGAGTCAGATGTCACAGACTCTCTTCTTGCTAAAATTTAGTGGGCTTTCTTAAGTAAATGCTTCTTTATTTGCTCTATGCCCTTAAGAAAATTTCCAGAAATGAAAAAAAGAAGTTTAAATAGGTTTCAACAGTTATTGTTGTTTCATTGGGCAGAGGGCCTGAAGAGCCCTCATGCCACCATTCCGAGATTGTCTCCTGCTTAGGTTTTTGAAGTATTTATATAGCATGGCATTTATGCAAAATAACGGTATCACAAGTGAATATACTATTTAATAACTGTTTTATTTACTTCATATTTGTGAACATCACTTTACTTCATTAAATATTCATTCACAATATAATTTCTGGTATTTCCTAAGAATTCCACTGTATAATTGAGCAACACATTTAGAAAATCTCCTCTTGATTATTTAATATAATCATTTTTCAATGAAATGAGCTGTATGAAACCACCAAAGATCAATTATGGGTTAAAATGTCAGCTTGGATCTTAGTATAGAATTGGAAGGAGCCTTATTCACTCAGTTTAACTGTTTATAATAATTAACTTTTTAATAAGGATTTACTATATATTTCTTTCCCATGTGGCTCAACTGTTTGCAACTCAAAATAATGTTGGCATTCATCTAGGAGGAGCCATTTACTAAATTCTTTAGCATGTACTGATATTTTTAACATAGCAAGTATGTTCATTTTGAACAAAATTTTAAGGCACTTTTGAAATTCATATAAAGATATTGTAAACCTAAAGTTTTTGTTTTATACTGTTTTAAGAATCCAGAATCCAAATACCCTTGATCCTGTGTTTCGAACCTAGAGTTTACACTCTAAATGGAGCTCAGTTTTATGAAAAGGAGTTTTGGTATTGAAAGTCCATCCATTATCAGAAGGTATCAATCAAAGTTTGAGTTTGCAGCAGGTTGTTTTCTGTTTTTGTTTTTGTTTTTTTAATTAGGAGAGCATCCCACCGAATTAATGGGGAAGAAATCTATTTCTCAATAAAAAAATAAAAACCTTTTAAAAGTGATCAATAAGCTAATGAGACAAGTAAGAGCAAGTGTTGGTGAGTAAACTCACTTGGAGAATAGAGGCGACGCCCGTTTTTAATGCTATCCAGTCAAACCTCAGTTCTCAAACACCTTCTATCTCAAACAAATTTGGTTCTTGACCAAGTTGTTCGTGGAAAAACATGTCTCGGTTGTTGAACAAAAGTTTGGTTCTCAGCCCAGCAACTCTTTTGTGCTGATACCTGGGAAAAATTACTCGGTTTTCAAACAAATCACTTCTCGAACAGCCTTCTGGAACAAATTAAGTTCGAGAACTGAGGTTCTACTGTGTAATGAAACAATATACAGTTCTGCCACAAGGGAATGCAAAATAAAACAGAAAGTACAGAATTTCTATAAAGTCAATGCTTCTGGTAGGTCCCATAACTCAAGAACAGTGATCCTCATAGATGTAAGGGACAATCGCAAAGTTATTGGATATTACCAAACTGTCACCCACTGGCTGCTGCCCTCCTAAAGGACAGGACCACACGGGGAGCTCTGCGGCAGCTTCTGCTGCCAACAGCTCAGGCAGTGGCCACCAGTCAATCGGCAGTAGGGGGGCCCACGCTGTTGGACCATGAACACCCTCTGTCCCTGCTACCTTGACTACTCTGCTCTGGGTCCCAGTGAGCAAGCACTGGGTGGCCTAAAGATATCATAAATATAAGTGCTGCTTGCTACTTGACAAATATACATAGATGGTATTGAGGTTAATAAAATTCAAATCTAAAGATCATGAAGGACAACTTCAAGGACGGGAAAAAAGATGAGCATGTCCATTCACTCTTCAGCAGCTGTCTCTTCGACCTCCGGCTTCCCCTTCCCTTTCTCACCGCCTCACCCAACAAGCTAAGGAGCCTCCCGTGGCCTGTCCTCCTGCATCCTTTGAAAGCCCCACAAGAGCGATGGAAGGAGCACAAACAGTAGCAAACACTCATTTATTCCTTAGGTGTTTTAATTTTAATTTATCCTCCCCGTTAAAGATTAGTTCTCCTCATAATGAAGAAAAACAAAATTCAAAAGAATATTGACATATTCTGAAGTAAATTTCTATAAACTAATATTTTCCTTTCTTCTTAATAAGACATATGCTTTTACTTGTACTTTGCAAAACATTCCTTACCTTCAAAATGGTTAACTTGGTAATGTCTATGTATGTGTTTCTTAACCTAATAATTTTAAAAATTATATAAAAATAATTATAATACAAAGGGAGGATAAATACATGAAAAATTTAAATTCCTATTAATTTTTAAAATAGGTGCTGTTAATACTTTTGGCTATTTTATTTCTTAAGCATATTTTGTATAAAAAGTAGAGATATCTAATTCCCTCTATACATACATATATTATATATGTGAGACATATATATATATATATATATATCATAGCTCTCTGTGTAATAGATTTCTCTCTGTATGAGGAACAGTACATACAAAAAACTGTGGGTAAGCCTGGGTTATGTAAAAACAAGAAACTGTACCAAGAACAAAAAACACTGATTAACCCTGATGGCTTCAGAATTCTCAGGTGGAAAGAATGATAAGTTGTTACAAGATGATACATTAATCAAATGTCATTTAAAAAGAAGAAAAATGTTCCTTAAAGTCCAAGGAGAAAAATATAATGCTATGACCCCAGACTGATGTTACAACAACATGGCAGGGCACAGGCTGGTGCTGAATGATACTCCAAGGTGACCAGTCACTGGGGTCTTCACTCTGGTGAACCTCTACTCTTTTAATTCCTATAATACTGCAAAGTATTTATTTAAACAGGGGATTAAATGCAGTGTGGCTCCTGAATGGGATACCAGAACAATAAAAAATATTAATAGAAATGTGGTGAAATCTGAATAAAGTGGGTAATTTAATTAACAGTAATGCATCAGTGTTAATTTCTTAGTTTTGACATGTACCATGGTATATAAACTACTAACATTAAGAGAAACTTGGCAAAGGGTATATGAGAACTTTCCACACTAGCTGTGTAGCTTCTCCGTAAGTCTAAATATATTCCCAAATTAAGAATGTATTACAAGGGGGAGGGGAAACTTCGTTCAGGACATGTTTATGCACACAGGGACACAAAACTGAGCTGCAGCGATGCCCTGATAATAACAACAGTGGGGAGTATCTGAGATAGAACATCGCAGAGAGAAGTGGGGAAGCAGTGACTGGGAGAGGGGCATGAGTGGGCCTTCCCTGCACTGTAATGTCGACCTTGTGACTGGGATTGGTGGATGCACAGGGTGTCCCTTTCATGACAACTCACTGACCTCTATTTCCCCTACATTACCCTTCAATAAAAATGTTAAAAAACAGTTCCTTATTACTGGTAAAGGTTAGAATAAATAGAAAATGTGTGAATAAATGAGATGTGTATGAGGCAAGAAGAAAACCTGGATAGCATCGGTCATAACAGTTATTATATCATAAGTCTACAATTTTCAGAGCTGGGGAGGATCTCAGAAATTACCAGACCCTGGCATGGACAGTTCTTTATGGAGAGCCCTGGAGATACTGGTGTGTCAGGGCTCACAGGGCGCAGACGTCTGTGCTTGAGCAAAGGTCCCAGGTGATCTCATGCACGTAAACACTGAGCAACCCCAGGAAGGCTCAGTCATCAGGTCCTGGCTCCCTGCAACTATAGCCCAAAGGCCCAGCCAAGACCCTGAGATATTCTGACTCCGCTACAGAGAAACCTCAGTAAGTTCTACAAAGAACTAACCTTTGTAAGTTCTACAAAGCTCATCAGAGCTTTGTCCATTGGAATGGCTTTTCTTACTCTATAAATAACACTGGGTTTTTCAAACATAGTTCAGATTTCGTATTTCCATTACAGTATCAATATATTCATTATTTCTTATTTATTAAATTATGCCAGATCACAGATTCACATCATATTGAAGCTGGAGGGCACTAGCACACCTATTCAGCTTACAGATGAGGAAACTGCTAACAGATATTAGTGGTTTATCATGAGATTCTAGAATTCAATTCATTTTAGGTCAGTTAATTAAATGATTTCTCCCACATGGGTACTGTCTGACTACATAAACTAATAGTACACAATAACTCTAGTTTATGACTTGGGTTCTTTCATAATTTAGTTCATTGTGATTTCTATGAAGGTTTCCATTGAAACAAATTCTGGCTGAAAAATAACATGATGTCAAATGAAAAGAAAACAGAATACTTCATTAAATACTTAAATCAAGATGTTCCCTTTTTATTTTATTTTTAAATTTTTTATTTATTGATTTTAGAGAGAGAAAGAGGAAGGGGGGGAGAGAGAGAGAGGTACCATTTTGTTGTTCCATTCATTTATGCATTCATTGATTGCTTCTAGTGTGCGCCTTCACCAGGGATTGAACCTGCAGCCTTGCTGTGTCAGGATGACACTCTAACCAACTGAGCTGCCTAACCAAGGCTACGGTGCTCCCTTTTTAATGTGTAGATAAATCACGTAAATTAGAGAGGAATTTATGTAAACTTTTTAAGAAATAACAACTTCAGGTAAGCAATTGTAAGGAAGATAACAGTCATACATGCCAAGGCTACATGATTCTTCCACAGGCCCCAAGGCGAGAGGTCGATGCCCTGGTTTATCAAGAACTCTTCTCCAGTACATCTGAAATAAATGGAAAAAGAATATGACTGTATTCTTAGCATCTGTCCAGTTTTACTCATTGTATTTGCTGTTCCTTAAAGAAGCCTGGAGGTTACCAAGTTTTAAATAACTATCCTTTCCTATATAATAGGCCTGGGTGTGTACAGCCAAGAGTGTGTACAGTTCTACTAGACACCATGCTAAGCAACCTGCTTATAACAGCTTATAGTCAGTCCCTAAAGCAACTCAATAGGGTGGGTATTATACCCATGTAAGAGACAGAGAGACTAAGGTTTAAGGAACTTGGCCAAGTTCGCAGACTCACACTTTGAACCAAGTCGCTATCCTCTCCACATTCATTTGTTTACAGATCCAGGACGCTGCTCTTCAAAGGGCAGACATTTAGCAGTAAATTTTCACTCAGTCCTGAAGGGGAAAACCTCGGC